>PISX010004786.1:0-73650 GCA_004024625.1 Mellivora capensis | reverse complement strand
AGTTCTTTAAGGTGTAGAGACAGCTGGTGTATTCTGGATTTTTCAACTTTTTTGAGGAAGGCTTGGATGGCTATGTATTTCCCCCTTAGGACCGCCTTTGCTGTATCCCATAGGTTTTGGACAGAAGTGTCTTCATTCTCATTGGTTTCCATGAATTGTTTAAGTTCTTCTTTGATCTCCTGGTTGATCCAAGCATTCTTAAGCAAGGTGGTCTTTAGTGTCCAGGTGTTTGAGTTCCTTCCAAACTTTTCCTTGCGATTGAGCTCCAGTTTCAAAGCATTGTGATTTGAGAATATGCAGGGAATAATCTCAGTCTCTTGGTATCGGTTGAGTCCTGATTTGTGACCCAGTATGTGGTCTATTCTGGAGAAGGTTCCATGTGCACTTGAGAAGAATGAGTATTCTGTTGTTTTAGGGTGGAATGTTCTGTATATATCTCTGAGGTCCACCTGGTCCAATGTTTCATTCAATGCTTTTGTTTCTTTATTGATTTTCTGCTTGGATGATCTATTACTGAGAGAAGCATGCTGAGATCTCCTACTATAAATGTATTCATATTGATATGACTCTTTATCTTAATTAATAGTTTTCTTATGTAATTGGCTGCTCCCATATTGGGGGCATAAATATTTACAAAATTGTTAGATCTTCTTGGTAGATAGTCCCTTTTAGAATGATGTCGTGTCCTTCTGTATTTCTGACTATAGCTTTTAGTTTAAAATCCAATTTATGTGATATGAAAATCACTACTCTGGCCCTTTTTGAGGCCCATTGGCATGAAAGATGCTTCTCCATCCCTTCGCTTTCAGTCTGGGTGTAACCTTAGGTTCAAAATGGGTCTCTTGTAGACAACATATGGATGGGTCCTGTCATTATTAAGGTGCATCCTGGAATGCTTCTGAGCAATCAGGAGTCCCCACCCAAATGAAAGAAAAAAGAAAAAAGAGAGAGAGAGACAGGAAAAAAAGGGAATATAAAAGAGAAGGCTCAGCCCAAATGGGCCCCAAGGTAAGATTTATGAAGTATACAAACAGAAAGACTGATAAAACTATATGACAAGAAAAAAAAAAAAAAAATATATATATATATATAAAAGCAAAAAAAGAAAAGAAACTCATCAAAAAGAACTCCAAGTATAAGATATACTATCAGGACAAACACAAATTCACAGAAACACTGGCGGGAGAAAAAGATGGGAGAGTGTTTATAAATTCTCAGTGTGGGCGAGGAAGGTTATTTTGATTCTTCCTGAATTTATCTTGATATCTTTGTTAAAGGACTCAACTTTCCTAAGATAAAGGGGGATTAAAAATTGGTTTACCTATAGGGGTAGCATTGATTGGGGAAAGGGGATTACCTTGAAATTTAACTCTATATGAATGTTAAAAAATAAAAATAAAAAAAGAATAAACTAAACTAAAATAAAATTTAAAAAAATTTAAAAAATAGAAAAGCAAAAGAAAAACACAGGTATATGTATCAAAAAGTTCAGGTTACAAGATTATTATGGAATTTAATGTACTAGATATCTCACTGTGATGGTAAGTAGGTTAAAAAATTATCTATAAAAAAAATGAACCAGAATAGTGGGAATGAATTAAAAATAAAAGTTGTATCTATGAAGTAGTGGTGGTTGTTCTCTTGTCGTCTTTTTTTTTTTTCTTTTTTTTTCCTGGTTGACTTTCTGGGGGAGGGGCCTGCTCCGTGGGTTTTCAGGCAATGTTCCTTGAGTTAAGGCTGGGCTCTGAGGAAACCGGTTTTTCAGGCTTTTGTTCTCTGGAGGTTTTTATGTTTGTTTGTTCGTTTTTGTTTTTTTTTTTTCTCTCACCTTGACAGCTTTTGATGGTTTTTGAAGGTTTAGAGGAAAGCAAACTGCACCCAGACCTCCCTCTCAGAGAGAAGCCTCAGTCTGTTCCCCTCTGGGTGCTGCAGAGCACGTTCCGAGTCACGGTCCCTGGGGACACAGGAACTCCTGCTTGTACCCAAAACCATGACAGCGGTCGTTGTCTGGGCAGCTCCAGACTGCCAGAGAGGTTCCAAGCAGTGATCGCACACTGAGATTTTCCCACTGGCCCGGGCTGGGAGTGCCTGGTCTTTCTGGGTCTGAGAGTGCCACGCTGGCGCCTGCGCGCACCTCTCTAGGGGAGGGTGTGGGGCGTGTGCGTCACAGGCTCTGATAGCACGGCATGGCACTCGCATGGAAGAGTGAAAAAAGGCTGTTTTTCTGCTGGCTGGTGAGGCTCCCAGCCTCTCACAGGACCCCAGGCATTCTCAGGTGCACTGGCAGCTCAGGGACCAAGACCTGGTTTCTCCGCCGCACTCTCGCTGGCTCAGTGCCAGGGGTGGCTGTCCTGGGACCGGGGACTTAAGCCTCTGTCCCTAACCGTCCCGATTCCCACAATTTCCTCCCGTGATCCTTTTCTCTTTTTGATGCTTTCAACCAGACTCCAAGTTAATGCTGGCCCCAGGCACAGGGCACTCTCGTATTGGGGTATTACTT
The DNA here is from genome assembly GCA_004024625.1 of Mellivora capensis. Taxonomy (NCBI): domain Eukaryota; kingdom Metazoa; phylum Chordata; class Mammalia; order Carnivora; family Mustelidae; genus Mellivora; species Mellivora capensis. The sequence continues at coordinate 71,150 of PISX010004786.1, read as the reverse complement.
TCCAATGGGTTGCCTCAGGTGGCTCCCTCCCCCTTTTGTTTATCTTCCGATATCAGTCTAATGTTCCCACTCTGCTTTACCTGCTCACTGGCGTCTTCTGCCCCCGTAGAGATCCAGACATGCATAATTCTGATCTCAGGTTGATTTCATTGGTGATCAGAGTTCTTTGGTAGGTAATCAGCTCACTTTAGGGTACAGGTTGAAACAGCGCCTCCTTCCTACTTCCCTGCCATCGCTCCTCATGGTCTGATGATCCCAGCTCTCGTCCTCATTGGCCAGTGGAGAGGCTCCCAGAGGCAGGCTGGGCGGGGGCTGGCCCCCCACGTGGGGCAGAGCCAGGCCCACTGCCCCCCATGCTTGTGGGGACCCACGGTGACACACGCTGCACCTCCCATGCGTGCTGGGTCAAGCCGAAAAACCCTTTGTATAATAATAGAGATTTCCTGTTCTGTGAATGATTGGTTATATGAGTTCATTATTGGTTAAACGAGTGTGTGCATTTGTTATAATTTGCCCAAATGTCTACTTAAAATGGGTGAATTTTATTGTATGTAAATTATATTTAAAAAATTTCATTTTAGAATTGACCAAAATGGTTAACAATTTGAACAAACAAAATTTTGAGATTTATTTTGTGTCTGTTTTCATGCATTTGTTGAGATGGGAAGATTGCTCATAAGTGAGACTCAAAAACAACTTCCTGTTTATGACTTATTTTTCTATTATGGTGATGTCATCCATGGTGATCTCATTTGTAGAAGAGTCAGGAGAAGGAGCAAGTTTTGCTTGTGTTTGCTTAGTGTTATGCGTTTATGGAGTATCTAAGTAAAAATGTCCACTAAATAGTTAAATGTATGGGTCTGGAGGTCAGCAGATATATCTTGGCAGAATATGTAGATTTGAGGGTCAGAAGTTCAAATGGTAAATAAACCATAGATGGATGGGTGACCCCTGGAGAATTTGTGGTAATAAAATAAGAGGCCTAGGACAGAATTTCAAAGAAGACACGATTTAGTAGATGGGCAGAGAAAGCAAAGTCTGCTAAAAGGAGTAAGTTTGTATAGCTAGAGAGCTAGGCTAAAAGCAGGAGAGTAAATTGTCACAGATGTTAAGGGAAGTGACACATATCACTTCAAGTAGCATTTAATTTAACAAAGCAAGTCATATGGCCTCTCTGACTTCATGGGGGCTGGCAATACAATCCTACCAGGTGCCAGGAAGAAACAAAACAGAGATAGGCATGAATGCCACTGATGTCTATCACACTTTGCAGTGAAATTCCTTCTCCTATTTTTAGCCCCACATCTCATTCCTATCCTCCACTGTTAAAACTTTTTTTTTTTTTTTTTTTATTCCATGACTCTCTAGTCTTTGTGGATCATCTACTCCCTTTTTCTCTATACTCTTTTTTCGTTAGCACTCAAAACTGTACTGTGCTCCAAAGCATCATACTTTTGGCAGGGTTTTCTTGAATTGCTCATCCACTGATGATATTTTCTGTCATATCATTATTTAGAATTAAACAGCTTTAAAAGTTCTCATATACCAATTTTAGTAGGGTCTCTAGAGGGAGAGGATAGAAATACAAGGGTCTAGCTTATTATCTTTAAGTGGACACTGAATAATTATATCTAATTTATCATTTTTTTCTTTCCATAATTATTGCTTTCTGTGCTTTTGAATAAGAAATCTTTACTTACACCCAAGATGCAAAGACATTTTCTAAAAGTTTTGTAATCCCAACTTTTAAGTTTGGCATATGATTCATATAAAATTAAGACTAATTATGATCTAGGTGGAAATAAAATTTCAATGTTTTTTCATGTGAGATTATGGGCCATTTGTTGAAAAGCTCTTCCTTACCCCATTTAGATACTTTTGTCACTATGTCACTTGACTGTAAATGCATGGTATATTTCTGGGCTTTTTTATTTCATCCTATGATCTCTTTGTCTATTTTTATGATGGTACCACATGCTTTATAGTAATACTTGAGGTCAGGGAGTATAAGTCCTCCAACCACATTCTGATGATAAAAGATGCTCTTATAGAACTGAGCTTCCCTAGAAGCAAGGGGGAATGATAGAATTCCAGAATAGCAGAGACCAGGTGATAACACTTAACCATTAGAGGCAAGGTAAGCACAATTCTTATAATGGGCAGCAAGGTCCAAATGGCATTCAGAAGGTCCTGATCTATAAGGATCCATGGCCATTCCTTGTAGAACATGGTATTCCTAAAATCAAAATAGATGGAAAATCAATAAGAGTCAGCCACCTCAATAACAAGTCATGATCCATCACCAAAGTTTAAGTCCTGGCTAGTTCTATTCCTCTGAATGCATCAGCTGAAAGAGAGGTCCCATCTCCTTAGCTCTGATTTTCTCAATCCTTACCCAAACAGAACATTTGACCATTTATCATGGGGGAAGGGAAAAGCTCAGATTTTTAAGGTCTGCTGGATACAAAGTCCAAACTGATATGAATATCCAGGGAACCAAAGTGCCATTGGGGATTGCCAGTTAGAGTATAAATATATGAGAGTAAAGTAATAAATGGAATTCTAATACTGTTTTGTTTCACAGGGGGTCTACTGAAAACAAGGGTGCACCAATGTTTATTTCTCTGGTTTATAAGTATATATTCCGAATAGATATATATGTAGCTGACAGAACCCACACGTTGATTTCTTGGCCCATGGAGTAAAAGCAATTGCCATAATAACATTATTATACTGGCTTAGGCCATATGTAGCTAGTTAGTCAAAACTGGTATTTTTGAATTCAGAATAGAAACTTCCAGTCTGGCTTCTCAATATAGACGTCTATTTTGAGATTTAGTAAGTTAACCCAGAGACTTTATTTAATCCTTATTATTATTATTATTATTATTTTATTTTTCAAGACTCTTTTGAGTAAAAATCTATTTACTATTAAATACCGAGAAATAATCACACGTTTATTTTGAAGTCCAACTAGAAATTACTTGTCAAGAGTTATGAAAGGTCTGGTTTCACCTTACTTATAAGGTAACAAGTTAGCCTGTCATAGTTTCTGATTACTGGCAGAAGATGTGTTTTTTTAGGTCAAAGTTGCATTCACAGCAGAGCATGTAGCATGAATTTTATTTATGCACTGGTTCTTTTTGCCCTCCAAGTTCCACAGGCGTGAGATGGAATAGTTCCCATGGTTCCTGCGCACATAGCTAGTTTGCATCAGAGCTAAGGAGCTCTGAGCTTAAGAGAGGCCATTTAATGGACTCCAAGCAAATTTGCCTAATAGCTGCCTTAGAGGGAGACATTATATTTGACAGTGAGCAAACTTGTCCTCTGCTCTAGAGGAAAACATCTTTATCTAAGGCTGTTTACTATACCAATATCCCTGAAAAAATTACCTCAGACAAAGACAAGATATGCAGAAACATGGGGAAGTTTTTCTCTCATTAGAATTCTCTCATTAGAATATCCTTCTCTTTTAAATTTTAAATTTTTTAAAAGATTATTTATTTTAGAAAGAGGAGAGAGAGTGGCGGGGGTAGGTGGGTGCGAAGGGGCAGAGGAAACGGAAAGAGAGAGTCCTAAGCAGACTCAGCACTGAGCTCAGAACAAGACATGGGGCAGGATCCCATAACTCTGAGCTCACAACTCGAGCCAAAACCAACAGTTGGAAGCTTAACCAACTTCACCTCCCAGGTGTCCCTCTTTCAAATTTTTTTTAAAGATTTTATTTACTTATTTGACAGACAGAGATCACAAGTAGGCAGAGAGACAGGCAGAGAGAGAGAGGAGGAAGCAGGCTCCCTGCTGAGCAGAGATCCTGATGCGGGACTCGATCTCAGGACCCTGAGATCATGACCTGAGCCGAAGGCAGCGGCTTAACCCACTGAGCCACCCAGGCACCGCATCTTTTGAATTTTAAAAGAAGAATTAGTATATTACATAAGATCCAGGGTTATTGATAGTCTTTGGATTATTGAGACATTTTTTTATTGCAGTGGAATCCTGCTCATACCATCTCAGTCTCCACCCCTGACAATAAGGCAAGTATTCCTTTCACATACATTTCAGCATTTCTCCAGTACTTTGTGCTCTTTCTATTCTTACTTTTTCAAATACCCTTGGACCAAATTTACACCCTACATCAAGGTGGAAATTAATTATGCAGCTGAGACCATCATTTTATGTCCCAAGAGAGTTCACATTGTATTAATGTTGCTGTATTTATCTGTCATGTCATTATATTAGAAAACTCAGCCATCAAGTGAGGGAGATTTTCCAAAGGAACCCTCGACTGAACTTCGCATTTTTTTCCCCGGCCCATCTCAGCCAAGGGATAAATTGGCATCCTTTCTGATGTGAGCACATAGTGGAAAGAACATCAGACCAAGATCCAATAGACTCATATTCTAATCCCATTTCTTCCATTAGCTTGTTGTATAAACTTGGGCAAACATATGGGACTTTAGGTAGCACAGAGTAAAAATCACTTATAAACAAATCAAACAAAAAAAAAAAAAAGAAAGAAGTTTTGCCAATGCCAAATTACATATCTGGCTTTCATTTTAAGATGAATTTTTTTCTTTAATAAGCAGAACAATATTCTTCCATGTGAGAAGCAGATCACTTTACTGTGGTCTTCTTTTATATACAAAGAAGGATCAAATGAAAAATATAGACATTCTGAGATTTTTCTAAACCTCTGTGGAATGATTCAGTCTTTTATGCCATATGTATTAGGCCACAGACATACACTATCTTAGGAGTTTTAAAATTAAAAACATCATCAAACTTTATGTTTTACATAATGTATTTGAAGGTTTTTTTCCTTTACTTTGAAAATATTATATTTCTTATTTCAAAATAATGTCATTTTAAGTATCTATCTTCCCTTCTTATTCCCACAGTTGCCAGCCACTCTAGATTGGCCTAGACAATTAATCATTAATCTCTTAATGGATTTCCAGATTTCTGGCCTGAGTCTGAGGTCTCCACCCTCAATCCATTCTTCAATTTAATCTTCTTTTTTTTAATTTTTATTTTAAATATTTCATTATTTATTTGAGAGAGAGAGTACTCACACATTAGCACAGGAGTGTGGGGGAATGCTGGAGAGGAGGGGGGAGTGGGACACAGAGGGAGATGCAGACTCCTGGCCAAGCAGGGAGGCTAACACTGATGTGGGGCTCCATCCCAGGACCCTGGAATCATGACCTGAGCCAAAGACAGATGCTTAACCAACTGAGCCAATCAGGCACCCCTCAATTTAATGTTCTTAAAAGTTAGACCACCTCTGTCTATTGGATCAAGTACAAACTAGCAATCCTGGAGTTAATTCTTTCTTTCTTTCTTTCTTTCTTTCTTTCTTTCTTTCTTTCTTTCTTTCTTTCTTTCTTTCTTTCTTTCTTTTTTCTTTCTTTCTCTCTTTCTTTCCTTCTTCCTGTCCTGGAATTTCTAATATAGGTTTGTCTAGTCAACTTTCTTCTTCCTCTAAACCAAGGGAACTTTCATCCCAGTCAGATTAATACAGTTATATATGCCTTGTATACAATATTTTCACTTCAGCGGTTTTGCCTTTCGGACTTGGAATTTTCTCCTCTGTCACGTCCACCCATCTGACTTCAACTTTTCCTTTAAGGCTCAGTTCTATATCCGCTCACTTTCTGAAGCATTCCTTGATTTTTCAAACTTTGTGGCAAATAAAACACACACTTTTTAAAAAATTCATTATTCATCTAGAAAACAATCACCAGAGAGATAGCCAGACATTGTATGTCTCTTATGGATTATTGTAGCCAAAAAATGTAGAACCTGGATCTGATCAGGTATTTTAATCTAACTACAAATTTCAGGAAATACTGGGTTGATAAAGTTTGTGGAGCTATTCTATTAAAAAAAAAGATCAATCATTAAAATCTAGAGTATAAAAATTTCTAAGGTATAATAATCTGGCTTCTTCCACAAATAAATTACAAAGAAAAAAGAAATGATGGAAGGAAATCTATGGATTTAAAGAAATTGAAGACATATGAAGCAATTGTAATATATTGACTTTATTTGGATCTTGATGCAAGCCAAAAAAATAATTTAAACATATCCAGGGGCATTTGAACATTGACCAGATAATAAAGAATTGATTTTTACAACAACTATTTTTTAAAGTTCTTATCTTTTAGAGATATACTTTGAAATGTTTACAAATTAAGTAATATGATATCAAAGACTAACCTCATCATAATCTGATTTTGGGAAGGGGGCAAGTTGAAGAAAAAAATGGAGGTAGAGATGAAACAAGATTGACAGAGTTTGTAGGTGTTGAAGCTGAGGGATAGACTCACATTCTTTTCTCTAGTTTTGAAAATATTTGAAATTTTCTGTAATACCAAATAAAAAGAAATTAAAAAGCATTATTCAAGTAGTAGTGATTCTATAAAAATGTATTTTCAAAACAAATTAATAACAAGGCATAATTACTTGAACACGAAAGTTTAAAAAGGAGTTTCACCATTTAAAAAGATTGGAAACAGCTCACTTAAAGTCTACTGTAGCATACAGGAGGAAGAGACAGGAAGAGACTGTGCTCTGGTGTAGCCACTCCCATCTTGATGGCCAGGTGTGTCTTTTCCAGAGCCCTACCCCTGCTTTGAATTATTCCAAAATCTAGTGAAAGGCCTATCAACCACAACTTCAAAGGCCTCAAGGCTTTAAAATTTCCCTCTTATAACAAATTGGACATTTTCATACACTGAATTTATGTATGTATGTGGGTAAAACTACTTTTGAGTTTCTGTATCTTTGAACAAGGAATTATATGTTTTACAACTTGTATTAATTTAATAGGACATGTTCCCTCCAATATATTCATAGGATGTTCATCAAAATATGGTTTATAATTGAATTGAATTGTCAGTTTAATGACCAATGTGTTATTAAAAGTAAAAAGTAGGAGAGGGGAGCCTGAGTGGCTCAGTGAGTTAAACCTCTGCCTTCGGCTCAGGTCATGATCTCAGGGTCCTGGGATCGAGCCCCACATCAGGTTCTCTGCTCATCAGGGAGCCTGCTTCCCTCTCTCTCTGCCTGACTCTATGCCTACTTGTGATCTGTCTCTCTCTGTCAAATAAATAAATAAATAAATCTTAAAAAAAAAAAAGTAAAAAGTAGGAGATAAAACAATACTTATATAGTATGCCTTATATGATAAAATAAATTTGTTTAATATGTGTGTGTATACACAACTGAATTGCATTTTGAAGTGTGGATCAGGGGCACCTGGGTGGTTCAGTGGGTTAAAGCCTCTGCCTTCGGCTCAGGTCATGATCTCAGGGTCCTGGGATCGAGCCCGCATCGGGTTCTCTGCTCAGCAGGGAGCCTGCTTCCTCCTCTCTCTCTGCCTGCCTCTCTGCCTACTTGTGATCTTTGTCTAATAAATAAATAAATAAATCTTAAAAAAAAAATAAAGTGTGGATCATTGAGTTTCCTTCCTCTTCTCTCAATTTTCATGCAACACACACACACACACACACACACACACACACTTGCTTGTACCCAATGGCCTTTTAGGCCAGAAAATTAACATTTCCTTTTCAGCGTTTGGTTCCAACAATCTTTTTTTTTTTTTAATTCAGAAAGGCAGATTTAGATCTCTTTTGCAAATAGGATTATTGTCTGTATTATTACCTATAGCTATATTACTATTATTATAGTAATAAAATCTTCACTTTTTCACTTAGAACATCCAAAGATTCCTGTCACAGGCAGCTCCTATACTCAACAGAAGCTTAGAACCATTAAGAGTGCCTCTGATGGACCTTAAGAAAGGTAGGTTCTGAATCTCTATGTGGATGAAAGTAGAGAGGAGAGTAGAGGGGAATCTGAAGAAACTATATGAGAGAGATAATGACAGAAATCCCATTTCAACTTCAGAGTTGATAGTGGAGTGCTGTACCTAGACGGGAAAACAAGTACAAAAATATAGTCATGAACAAAACAACAACTAGTTGTAGGAAGATATTTCTGATATAAGGAGTTCCTAGGATTTGGCTGAACTGGGAGGAGAGGATTATTTTAGAGATCTTGTGGGTTAGGATTGGGGAATGAGAGGGAAAATGGCCTTTTTAGCCAGGGAGGTCACCAAGAAGAGAGAACTGAACATTGCGTTTGAAAGGCAAGGCAAGACTTTAATTGAAAAAGAAGCCAGGAGGATCAGAAGCACTTTATGGAGTACGTCAAGTCAAGCATTTAGGGAGTAGATGAAATTATGCCCAAAAGAAGGTTGCTAGCATGGGATACCAGGGCTTGACCAGAAGGAGTAGTTTTATGGAACAGTTAAATGGGAAGGGAGATTTAAGGAACTCTAACCTTAATTCATAGGTGATTGATTCCGCTTTTCTACTATTCTGGGGTTGGCCTATGTTTCAGTCATGATAATTGGATTGTTGCTTTGTTCATGGGGCTGTATCTTTACTGTGTGTCTTGGTAATTGGGGCATTGACTTGTTCTGTTACCGTTTAGCACCATATTTAATAAACTAATCTAGTAAGCATCTCAGGTTCTTTAGAAAATTGGCCTGAACTTCTTTTGCAAAAGACAAGAGTTCTATCCTTGAGCCTCAAACCTATGGTTTTGAATGTATAAGAAATAATAAAAACTGATTTTAAAAAAGACAAGAGAAAAATTTTTCCCTGCCAGTTTATCAGAGGCATTTGTTGCCAGGATCCTTGTATATTACTTTAAAGTTTTTGTTGTGACTCTTTGCCCTTTTCTTTCTGGGCTTCATGGGCCATGATGGGTATTGTTGCCTTATTAACATTTCATTAATGTCATAATACACCCAGATACTATATGTTATGGGATATATTATCTTCTGTCCCAAATTTGTATGTTGAAGTCCTCAATCCCATTATCTCAGCCTGTGACTTTATTTGGAAATAAGATTGTTGCAGATGCAGTTAGTTAAGAAGAGGCCACACTGGAGTATCAGGGGCCTCTAACTCAATTTAACTAGTGTTCTTATAAAGGGGGAAATTTGAAGATAGAGATAAGCACACAGAGAGAATGACATGTGAGAATTCGAGTAATGTTATCATAAACCAAATAACTACAAGAAGCTAGAAGATAGGCCTGGGAGAAATCCTTCTCTAATGCCTTCAGAGGGAACATGGCCCTGCTGACCACAAACTTCCGCAAACTTCCAGAACTGTAAAATGAATTTCTATTGTTTAAGTCACTCAGCTTATGGCACTTTGTTATGACAGCACTAGCAAACTTACACATTATCCTCAAAGTGCCTGGATTAAATTCTTCCTTGGATTATTACCTATTTACACATCTCTCTAGAACACTGTTGTCCAAAGAGTTTTTGGTCATGATGTGTGATGGAAATGTTTTGTCTTCTGTCCAAATATTAGACATTAGCTGAAAGTGACAATGAGGCACTCAAAATGCAGCCACTGTACCTGAGGAACTAATTTTTTATTTTAATTAATTTATATTTATACTAAATAGCTACATGTGATTAGCAGCTACCATATGGAATGCTACAACTCTGGATCTTGCCCCAGTGTAGCAAGGGTGTCTTCTTCTGAGGCTTAGTTCTGCCCAGTTTGTGTTAGGCCTTCTGTGATCTGCAATACCATAGCGTAGAATAAAGCATGAATCCCAGAATTTGTCACTCAGGATGATAAATTCAGTTGATAAGCCTTCTCTTGATGGCTGGAGTTCAACCAAATTGAAGGAAACAATCAGAAAAAATAAGGATGCTGGATTCTATCAATATCCCATTTTCTTTTTTTAGATGTATTTATTTGAGAGAGGGAAAAAGAGAGCAGGGGAAGGGGCAGAGGGAGAGAGTTAATCTTAAGCAGACTCCATGGTGAGAGTGGAGCCTGACATGGGGCTCAATCCCATGACCCTGAGATTGGGACCTGAACCAAAACCAAGAGTCTATCACTCAATCAACTGAGCCACCCAGGCACACCTTCATGTCCCATTTTCATTCAGTAGTCACTTTGATTCTGTTTAGCCTGGTATGAAATAATCCCATTGTGCTAGTGGTTTTTAGTATGAATCATGCTATGGATTAAGAATTCAGCAATAATTACTGATTAGTTTCAGCCAAGTCATGTGACCAGCCACAGAGATTATTTACTAGTTTAATAACCTTATTTAACACTGAATCAATTCCCAGAAAATACAAGGTTATAACTCACATTTCCAATTGTGTATGACTTACATGACTCAGTCAAGCCACAGGAAGACACTCACACTTCCTTTATACTCTTATTTTTTTCTATTTCTTGTCACAAGGAAATTAGTTGCTCTTGTTTTCTTATAGTTTTTTTGTTATGATGAAATTTTTCTCCAACATTTTTACTGGTTGCAACATTTATTTCTACTATTTAAGGAACTTGCTCAATTAATTTTTTCATCATAATAGTAAACATGCACACCTCTTCTTAATGAGTCTGGGATTTTGTGCAACAATATCATAATTTCAAAGAAAAATCAGGTTTTTAACCATTGGGGAATTTACCAAAAAGCCTTAAGGAAAATTATTTCTCCACACTGTGCTCTTTTTTAAAGTTTGTAATTGTTTTACATTAACATTCTTGTTTTTCTTTCTTTTCTTATCTTTTCTTCTCACATGTGACATAATTTTGTCATAGCTTCATGATTCTTCATATCTCACATATGACATAATTTTGAAATTCCTATTTTATATTTGAAAGATCCCAGGGAGTATTTGTCTTTTTTATGAGAGAATTATTTAATAAATATTTTGTTTAGGAAGTATGACATTGAAAAAGCAACTTGAAATGGATGAACAACATCAATGTACTTTTAATCTGTTAAAATGATATAACTAAAGTGAAAGATAATGATAACACACAATGCTGATGAGGATGAAGAGAAACTGGAATTGCTGATTGGAATACAAAACTGTATAGCTACCTTAGGAAATTGCTTTGCAGTTCCTTTCAAAACTAAAAATGAACTTACTGTATGATCCATCAATTGCACTCTTGGGCATTTACCCACTAGGACTGAAGACTTATTTTCACACAGGAATTTATACACAAGTATTTATAATAGCTTTATTTGTGATAGATATAAACTAGAAAGTACTCATAAACAAACTGTGGTATATCCATATCACAGAATACAACTCAGCAATAAAAAGGAACAAATTATTGATATGTAAAACAACTTGGACTTCAATGAAATTACACTGATAGAAAAAGCCAATATCAAAAACATACACTGCATAATTCTATTTATGTTATATGTGTGAAATAACATATTTATAAAGATGGAGAATAGATAGATTAGTGATAGCCGAGCATTAGGAATGGAAGGAGGGGATGACTATGGCCATAAAGACAACACAGGAGAGTGTTGTGGCAAAGGTACAGTTGAGTAGGTTGATGGCTATGTGGTTACACAAGGCTACACATGTAATAAAATTACATAGGATTACATCCACACAAAAGTTCATGTAAAACTACTGAAATCTGAATAAACTCTATGGATTGTAGCAATGCCAATTTCTTGGTTCTCATGTGTACTATACTTGTGTGAGATGTTAATATTGCATGAGATTGCCTTAAGTGTGCATGGGACTTTGCATACATTTCTTTTCACCCTCCTGTGGATTTATAATTATTTTTACAAAGCTGGGGACATCACGTTGCCTAATTTCAAGATATATTACAAAGCTGTGATCACCAAGAGCGTGGTACTGACACAAAAACAGACACATAAATCAATAACAGAATAGAGTGCCCATATATGGACCTTCAACTCTATGGTCAATCAATCTTCAACAAAGCAGGAAAAATATCCAATGGAAAAAAGACAGTCTCTTCAATAATTGGTGCTTGGAAAATTGGACAGCTATATACAGAAGAATGAAACTCAACCATTCTCTTACAACATACAAAAAAAAAAAAGATAAACTCTAAATGGATGAAAGATTTAAATGTGAGACAGGAATCCATCATCTAGGAATCCTAGAGGAGAACATAGCCAGTAACCTCTTTGACACTGGCCACAGCAATTTCTTTCAAGACATGTCTCCAAAGGCAAGGGAAACAAAAGTGAAAATGAACTTTTGGGACCTCATCAAGATACTTCATCAAGATAAAACCTTCTGCACAGCAAAGGAATCAGTCAACAAAACAAAGAGGCAACCCATAGAATGGGAAGAAGATATTTGCAAATGACACTATAGGTAAAGGGCTGGTATGCAAGATCTGTAAAGAACTTCTCAAACTCAACTCCCAAAAAACAATACTCAATTCAAAAAATTGGCAGAAGACTTGAACCAAACTTCTTCATAGGAGACATATGAATGGCTAAAAGACACATGAAAATAAATGTTCAACATCATTAGCCATCAAGGAAATTCAAATCAAGACTGCATTGAGATAATACCTTATACCAGTTAGAATGGCAAGAATTGACAAAACAAGAAACAACAAATGCTGGAGAGGATGTGGAGAAAGGGGAACACTATTACACTATTGGTGGGAATGCAAGTTGGTGCAGCCACTTTGGAAAACAGTGTGGAGGTTCCTCAAAAGGTAAAACTAGTGCTGCCCTATAACCCTGCAATTGCACTATTGGGTATTTACCCCAAAGATACAGATTTAGTTAAAAGAAGGGCCACATGCACCCCAATGTTCATAGCAGCAATCTTCACAATAGCCAAACTGTGGAAGGAACCGAGATGCCTTTCAACATCAGATGAATGGATAAAGAAGATGTGGTCCATATATACAATGGAATATTACTCAGTCATCAGAAAGGATGAATTGAATACCCACCATTTGCACTGACATGGATGGAACTGGAGAGAATTATGCTAAGTGAAATAAGTCAAGGAGTGAAAGACGTTATCATATGGTTTCACTTATATGGAGCATAAGGAATAGCATGGAGGACATTAGTAGAAGGAAGGGAAAAATGAATGGGGGAAGTCAAGGGAGAGATGAACTATGAGAGACTATGAACTATGGGAAACAAACTGAGGGTTTCAGAGGGAAGGGGGTTGGGGGGAGGGGGTAACAGGATGTTGGGTATTGACAGGGCATGTGCTGTGGTGAACACTGGTTGTTATATGCAAACAGTGAATCATCAAAACTACATCAAAAACTAATGATGTACTATATGGTGACTAACATAGCATAATAAAATTAAAAAAATAAAAATAAGTATAATTATTTTTAAATGAAAACATCTGAAACCATTCTATTATACAAATTTTCTTTTCTATAATGCTTGTGCTAATTTCCTTAACCCCACCTAAAACATATTCTTTTTTTCCTAATAGAGCTTTATTGTTTTGTTTTTCACATTTAGTTCTATGTCTCTGGATTCAGAGAGTTATTTTCCCAGCTTTATTGAGGCACAATTAACAAACTCACAGTCATGGAGAATAGCATGGTGTGTGGGGTAGAGGAAATGGGGAGATGATGGTAAAAGAATACAACCTTTCAGTTATAAGATGAATAAGTTCTGATGATCTAATGTATAGCATGGTGTCTACAGTTAGTAATACAGTATTATATACTTGAAATTTGCTAAAAGAGTAGGCCTTACGTATTCCCTTAAAAAAATAATGTGAGATGATAGGTGTATTAATTAACTTATTTATGGAAGTCATTTCATAATTAATATGTATAGCAAATAATCTTTTTTTTTTTTTTCTTTTCAGCCCCCGAGACTTTCTTCACTCCTGGAATAGCCTTCCCCCAGCAACAGGAGGTAAGGACAGGGCTTTGCTGAAGGAAGGAAAACAGGTTGACCACACACACACACACCCCACCCCAGTCCCTTCCCAGCCTCCAGGGACTCCCCAACTTGACTCTGTGACCAGGTCCCTGGCTGGTGGGGGGAGTGGGTGAGGGCTCCTGGGAACGGCAAAGCAGGGTGGAGAGGAAGTTTGAGTCCTAGGTCCAGGGCCTCCCATTCTCGCTGAGCTCCCCCACTGTGCAGTGCTGGAGGCCTGCACCCCTGCCTCCTCACCCCCCTGGGATAAGGTTCCTATCACTGGAGCCTCCCTGCACTGCAGGGGAACAAGCTGAAATTCTGGAGAATTAACATTTCTCTAAGTAGTTGAACACAGTCTTCTTTTCATATGAAGAATAGAAAATAGAGTTTATATCATCTGGTATATTTTATTTTTTATATTTAATTATTATTATAAAAACAGTATGCTATGTGGTAAAAATAAATTCAAATATTGTGGAGAGTAAAGTAAGATTTCTAGTCCCTCAGGAGTTTAGTTTAATTTCCCATGAAATCACACTATAAACAATTTTTAAATTTACTATTGAGTATCTAACTTGCATGGTTTTGTAAATCTATACAAAGCAGGGCAATCTATCTCTGCATGGAAACAGAAAATTAACAGTAAACAAATTGATATATATATGTGTGTGTATATATATATATATATGATAATTTCAGATCATAAAAAAGATACAGAGAAGATGGCAATGTGAAGAGTAATATGTGAGGCCAGGAGAGAAGCATTTAATAGAATAGCCAAGTAGGGCCTCTTTCAGATGACATTTGACAAGGAGCTGACTGAAAAAAATAGCCAACTAGGTGAAGATTTGGGATAAGTTCTGTTTCGGGCAAACAAAACAAATAGTTCAAAGGCTTGAAGTGGCATTCAATCAGGTACCCTCTAGGAACAGGATAAATTTCATATGACTAGGATATAGTGAAGGGTGGGTTTGGGACATGAGGCTCAAAATGGAACCAGTGACAAGACCACATATGTCTTGTAGACATGGTGAGCCATGTGGATTATTATAAGTGAAATGGAAAGCCACTAGAGAATTTAAAGCAGGAAGATGACATCATCTTATTTTAACTATTAAAAGATCAATTTGGTCACTGCATGAAGAATAGATAATATGGCAGCAAGGTAAAGGGAACATGGTGGAAACAGAGAGACAATTAAGAGCCCAATAATAAAAGTAATGGTAACTTGGACCAGAGAGATAGTAGTCATGAAATTATTGTAATAATCCAGGCAAGAAATACTAAGGCTAGGTTTAGGGCAGTAGCTGTGGTGACAGAAGGGTGGTTTCTAGCTGGAGTGGAGCCTAAGAAGTAGAATCAATTGACCTTTTGACTAATTAGGTATGGAAATGGGGTAAGGTAATGAAGAGGTTAGGATGACTCTCAGGTGACTTGCTTGGGTGATTGGGCGAAAGATATTATTAACCACTATAAAAAATAACAATAATAAGAGCATAGTGGTATCTGAGATGGCTAGTTAACAGGTTCCATTTGGGATATAATGAGTTTAAGGTGCCTAGAGAACAAGCAGATGAAGTTGTGTGATGGGCACTTACATATACAGATCTGACAAAGACTGGAACCATTAATTTAAAAAAATATTACTATACTAATGCATGCTACATAAAAGCACAACTGTGGGTCTAAAAAAAGACCATTTGGCTTTAATACTGATGTATACATTGAAGATTAATGATGATAATTAAATGATATTTAAATTTGGTCTGATTACAATTGTGGATATACACACACACTTACATGAACATTTTGTTCTCATTCAAGTCTTTCTAAATTACCATGGATGCAAGACTAACAGCATTTTTTAATCAAAATGACAATGAAATTCTGAACTTTCTTAGGACAGTAATAAGGACAAAGTAGACTAACTGATGACATCTTTAGGATATTGGGAAATAAATGACTTCTTTTGGGAGGAGAATGAATAAATTCTAAAGAAAGACTTATTCTAAAATATATGTTGATAATTATTGGAAGAAAAGGAAAATTAGACCCAGAGATTAATAGGTTGAACCAAAATCACACAATAAGTAAATAATAGATTGGAAAGTAAGACCCAAATCTCCTGGTTCCTTACTTATGCTTATTTAAAAAAAAATAAATCAGATAACATTGTTAGATAAAAATGCTGGAAAATCATGCTTATAAGTTTAGGCTAAAATAATTAGATTGCTTCTAGTTTGGAACAACCTAAACTAAAAGGAAAATGGCCAAGATTATGAAATAATATTGAGTTTGATAGGATAGGATCAAATACTGAACTGTGGGGCATTAACTACTATACTAGGGAACAGTGTAAATAAAAGAAGGTACACTAGTCAAATTTCCTTTACTATTGTTCTCATATCCTTGTTTTCTACTGCAATGTCTTATCTTTCTGGTTCCTGATACTCAACCTCTGTCACAGAACGTGAATCTTGACATTTCCTAGAGTCGTTTCCTGTTTGGGGCTTTACTATTGACATAAGATTTTAATTTTAGAATAAGGACCAAAGATCTTGCTGGATTGCCTGAACTGACTCTTCAGAACCTCTGGATTCTTCACCATCCCCCAATACTATCCTCAATGATAAAGGTCAAAGATTTAGTTTCAAAATTCTAAGGTATAGGATTAAAGGGTATCCTTTGAAACCCAGAAAAGATCAATTTAGGATAATTTAAAAACCTTGGATTAGCAAATTTTATTTATATACAACCATGATATAGAAAGCAATTTTGGGACATTACCTTGAAGACTAAGTGACTTCATGTAGCCTCTATCTAATACAATCACAAGAAATAAAAATAAGAGAAAAAGTTACAATGAATAATTCTGAAAAAATTGCTATATGACTGTCACCATACAAATCACTTTCATATACATCATCTAATTTAGTGTCAGCGCATATATAAAACCATTACTATTCTTACTTTACTAATGAGAAAATGAGGATCAAGAGTTAAGTGACTAGCCTGAGGTCTACAACAAGTAATTCTTAAATGATGCAAGAAACAGAAGATCTGAAAAGATCCAGAACAGAGTGGAGTTGGAGGAACAATGTAAAGAAGTCCAACAAACAAATACAACAGTACATGTACATGCAGAAACTAATGCTCAGATGTTCTCCGTCTTTGCTGAGGTCAGAAAAGGGAAAGTAACTAAGCCTTAACTTAAGATACTGGTGTCTAACAGAAGGCTGGATTTGCTAGCAGTTAGGCCTGCAAGATGCCAGAATGAATAATTAAGAGGTGTTGTGAGCTCTTTATATTCTTTCAAAGGAATTACTTTGCATATAATCTTCCTTCAGAACAAGAGAAGGTATTTTATACATATATATATATATACATATGATTATATCAAATATAAGGATATTCATTCTTGATTACATGAAATACATGGATATTCATTCAGCAAATATTAATTTTAAAAATGGCATGCCAGCTGCTATGCTCAGTAGATCTGGAGATAGACTCGAGCATGACAGATTGGGCCCTGGTCCTCCTATCAGACAATTAGAGAAGCAGTGATAATGAAGGATGTAGGGAAACAAGTGGGGTGCTGAGGGAATATCTAATCTCATCCAGTTTTACTCAGGGTGTTCTCCCAAAGAAAGTGCTACCTACACTGGGACCTAAAGGACAAATATTAACCAGGAGGTGAGGAGCAGAAGTATTTCAGAGTAATAAACAAGTGCTAAGTAGGAGTTGTGTGGCTTCTCAAAATCCCTTCCAGTGGTGGAATTTCATAAGTTAATCAATTGCTTGGGTCCTTCATGTTGTCATGATGTTCCTAGCACCACTGCCTTCTTTATGGTTTTGGGGTAAGCCACTAACCCACTCTTTTTTCCTGTGTGATGAGTGAGAATTCAGGAAGCATCCCTCCAATGTGCAATTTGGAACTGATGTCACCCCATGGGAGTGAGGGACGAAATGGGAACATAGGGGCATGGACTCAGATGGCCTGGGTAAAAGGACTGGCTGTGCCAGATACTAACTTGATGATCCTAGAAAAAAAAAAAATCCAAAAATCTCAACAGCCAAAGCACAGAGACATGAAGATGAGCAGGAACAGAATGCTATTCTCTGCATTATGTTTTTCCTCACAAATTCCTCACAAAAATGAGGAATTTCATCCCAGCTAGGAGGAAAATTTATTCCTCTAAATTGTTTTCAAACTCCATCCCCAGAGGTGCCAATTCAAGAGGTTTAGGTTGCTAGTTCTGGAGAATTAACATTTCTACCAAGTTCCCTGGTAAGTTTGATGCTTCTGGTCCAGGGATCAAACCCTAAGAACTTCCATTTTAGAAGATCTAGTAGCTAATTTTCAGGCTGTTGCTTTTTAAACCAGTGAATCCAACTCTTTCTTCAGCATCCATGACTCTTCGTCTCCCATAACCTCAGCTACCAATAGGAAAGGCTGCAGGGTGAGGATACAGCCAAGCAGATTTTTAACCATTTTGAAATGCCAACCTCTATTCTAAGCTGCTATTTTGGCTGAAGTCTTTCATTTGGTCATTTTCAAAGTAAACAGAGCAATTGGACATGCCATCAGAAGCTCCAAAGGTTTTAAAGCCACTGCTAAGTGCAAGGGTTTATTTTCATTAAGAGCGAGGAAATCACTTAGAATAATTTTCTTGAGAATTTAAATGACAACAAAGGCAGCAGTATTCGGAAGGATGTTTTATCTCCTCTTGGCTGCCTTTTAATGTCATCTGACAATTTCCACTTCTACAAGGTAAGATTTCACAGGCTTCTGTCTCTTCACTAAGTTACTTTTTCTTTTTTACAGTCTTTTTTTTTTCTTCCATCTTGGAAGAATGACTTCCAAAAAGAGTTACATTTCAAATTACATCATTAAAAACTCCTGGCATAAAAAATCAGAACCCTAGGCATAAATGATCAATTTCTAGTTCTCCATTTGAAGCAAGTATATTCTCCAGATCAGTGCAATATATGTTCATGCAATGTAGTATTAGGATAATGTCAGTTAACTGGAGAAAGGATCAGTCAAGAGATGTAGACCTAACTTAGTGTGTTACTGTGTAGAATAATCAGCTGCCATGTGCTCAGGAGGCCTTGAAACATTTTTGCAGGTCATGTAGGCAAAGTTCAAACTACAACTCAGGACCTCAGGCTCCTCATCCTGGCTTCTGAGCTTCACTGGTGTCTCTCAGTACTTCTTTCAATGTCATTTGCACTACTTAACAACATATTCCAAGGCTCTACTCATATTTCTGCCAGGCCCCACCCAATAATGTGATTACCTTTAATAACTACTTCAAAACTTCAAAGATGTCCAGCCCTTTTTATAGGGAACTCACAAAATTTAACAGCTTTCAAGACCTAATAAAATTAATCTTTATTGGCCTGTAAGCCTAACATCGATCTCCCTAAATAGAGTTTTCCTAAACTGTGCCTGTCAGCAAATTAGTCTCTTACTTCAGATCAAATCTGACTCAAATCTGAAACCGTCTACTTTCTCATTCTTCCATCCTCAGTGCCCAGCAACCACCAGGGTTTCTAGACTTCTCTCCTGCTATAATAAATGCACACTTTCTCTTGTCCCTCAAGGAGATAAGACAGCACACTTGAATAACAAACTTCAGCTATTATTCAAAGTGGCTAGAGTCCTGAGAAATTCCCCATTGTGGACAAGGGGAAGGTGAAGAAAACATTCCAAGGATTAAAGAAGACCTCAGATTGAAGGAGGAGGACTAGTTGAAATTATAACATAGTAAAGACCATTTTCCTTTTTTTTTTTTTTTAGATTTATTTATTTATTTGAGAGAGAGACATGCAAGTGAGGAAAGGGACAGGGGTAGAGCATATCCAAGCAGACTCTCACTCATCGCAAATCTGACAACACCAGGCACGATTCCATGAGCCATGAGTTCAGGACCTGAACCAAATCCAAGAGTCGGATGCTTAACTGACTGAGCCACCCAGGTGCCCCAAGACTATTTTCAATGCGACTTAGCTGTCCACAGAAGAGAAGACCAAGTTTGGAGAGGAGCATATTAATTAATTATTTTTATTTTATTTGAGACCTCTAACAACTGTCCATAGTCATGGTTGATCATGCCCCCTTTCAACAGAAATTTTTCCATTTACCTTGTTTCTTTTTTCCTATATTCACCTTGGGGGGTATACAACATGGAGACATTTTTCTGATGGAATTAAATACCATATTTACTGGCCACTTAAGTCTACCATATGTACTCACAAAGAGTGATAATCTAATAAATATATTTTTCAGTATAGTTGACACACAATGTTACATTAGTTTCGGGTATATAGCATAGTTATTCAACAAGTCTATACTTCATGCTATATTCATCACAAGTGTAGCTCCCCTCTGTCCTGGTACACCACTACTACAATATCTTTGCTTGTATTCCTTATACTGTGCCATTGATTCCTGTGATTTATTTATTCCATAATTGGAAGCCTGTATTTCCCACTCCCCTTCATCCATTTTTTCCATTCCCCCAACCCTAATAAATAAATCTTGATAATGTAATTTATATTCATATAATTGGATTATCTTAATAACCTTAGGTATCTTTAAAGTTTATTTATTTATTTAAAATTTTTTTTTAAATTTATTTATTTGTCAGAGAGAGAGGGAGAGAGAGAGAGCGAGCGAGCACAGAGTGGCAGGCAGAGGCAGAGGGAGAAGCAGGCTCCCTGCCGAGCAAGGAGCCCGATGTGGGACTCGATCCCAGGACACTGGGATCATGACCTGAGCCGAAGGCAGCTGCTTAACCAACTGAGCCACCCAGGCGTCCCTATTTATTTTTTAGTAATCTCTACACCCAACATGGGGCTTGAACTCACAGCCCTGAGCTCAAGAGTCATCACATGGTCTTCCAAACTTGCCCCAACTTATGTATCTTAATAACAACTTAAAATCACTAGAAATCAGTAGCAAGTCAGTAATAATGGTCTTCCTTATGGAAAACCTTATAATGTATATATAACAGTTTACAAAATTAAACTGCATATGCATATGACCCCCTAACTGTTGTTCATCATGATCTAATATATGAGAGGAGATTAATACTCCCATTTTAACAATAAGAAAGGTTTTTTTTTTTCATTTCTTTTCAGCGTAACAGAATTCATAGTTTTATACCACACCCAGTGCTCCATGCAATCTGTGCCCTCCATAATACCCACCACCTGGCTCCCCCAACCTCCCACCTCCCACCCCTTCAAAACCCTCAGGTTGTTTTTCAGAGTCCATAGTCAGAGAGAGTCAATTATCATATGGTTTCACTTATTTGCGGAGCATAACAAATAACACGGAGGACATGGGGAGATGGAGAGGAGAAGGGAGTTGAGGGAAATTGGGGGGGAGATGAACCATGAGAGACTATGGACTCTGAAAAACAATAGGAAAGTTTTAATGAGTTGCATCTAGTTCATGACAGGTAAAGGTCTCAAAGACATGTCTTTCTTTGAACTTTTAAGCTTACAATACGTAAAACAATATTAAAAGTATGAAGCTAAAATGGCTATATTCTCTTGGTTTTCATAACAATGTAATGCCTTATTCTTTCTTCTTCTTTTTTTTAAAAGATTTTATTTATTTGACAGAGAGAGACACAGGGAGAGAGGAAATACAAGCAGGGGTAGTGGGAGAGGGAGAAGCAGGCTTCCTGCTGAGTAGGGAGCCCTATGTGGGGCTTGATCCCAGGACCCCAAGATCATGACTCCAGCCGAAGGCAGACGTTTAACAACTGAGCCACCCAGGCACCCCTTCTTTCTTCCTTTTAATTGGGTATTACCTTCGCTGTATCTTTGCCAATCATCATCCCATGCTTACTATTAAATATTGGAATTCCTCAGAGTTCAGGCATGACCTGTCTTCCCACCTCACCTCACACTGTTTAAATGACTTCATCCATTCATCTGGATTTAAAATTCTGTCTCTACACCAACAACTCATGAATATTTTATTTCTGTAATGTTCTTCTGAGTTGAGATACAACTACCATTCTTATATCCCTACATGACAGTGCAAGTTTAATGGGTCAAACATTGATCTCTAAACTCTTACTTTCTATCCATTTTCTACCTCCTCACAGAAACTTGTTTCTCAGCCAGTCTCTCCACCAGGACACCAAATAACCAGATGCTCAAGTCCCAAACAAGGACACTTTCTGTGACACCTTCACTTTTTTCACTTCCTACATCCAATCAATAAGCAAGTCCTCTTGATTATATATCACCCAAACAGGTCTCAATTCTGTCCACTTCCCAATATTCTCACCTTTAATAGTTTAACTCAATGATGACAGTTTTTTTAAAATTTTTTCCCTTGAGTCTAACTAAAAGAATGTAAAAGAGTTTATGTTCAAAAAGGCAACACTACTCAGAAAACAAAACACTTTTTCCAAATTACCAGTGTTTATCTTCCACTATATTTCTATTCCTACATATGGTATCTTCTGTCCAACCCAAGTCTTGCTCTCTTTTTATTATAGATCATAGATGCTGGGCGAGTAGGTTTATAAACTAGTCCTTACTTCTGGTTTTGAAATTGGTTCCACATTTATAGGACATTTTTGGAATCTTGTATGAACTCAAATATTTATGATTGTTGCTAACCTCGGAATTAAATGTGGTCTTCCCTTTACAGCATGAGAAGGCATTTTTTCCATTAGATTCTGGAAACTAACTGGCTCTATTCCCCAAGAAGCTTGGGATCATTTATCCTAAAATTATCTGGTAGCTGAGAAAACTAAAGTAGACATTGGGAAAGCCAGCCTTCCCATAGAAGGAAAGAGTAATGAGCAATGAATGGCATGCCTCTGGCTCTGCAACTGAACCGCTTAGGCTCCTCTCCAAGAGTTCAAGTTACATACATATTTTCCTCTCTCTTTTATGCTTAGGACCTGGAAAGGGGAGTAGGTGTCTTTTCACCTCTGTTAGAATTTTTTCAGAATAAGACATGTATGGCGAGTTTTTATAAACTATGTGTGACTTCCATTTATTTTACTGTTTTGCTACATTTTGATTGTAAAGTTTTTAAACCAGCAAGGTATAGGATAAAAACATGTATTTCGAAGCCAGATAGAACATGTCCAAATCTTGGTCCTCCCACTCTCTGTGCTGACTTACTGTCTCATTCCTGTGTTGACAGTGCTGCATTCCTTACCAGGATGTTGTAAGATTAAAATAAAGATGTTCCGGTGTGCCTGGGGGGCTCAGTTAGTTAGGTGTCTGCTTCCGCTTGGGTCGTGATCCCAGGGTTCTGGGATCGAGCCCCACATTGGTCTTCCTTCTCACTGGGAACCTGCTTCTCCCTCTCCTCCCCACTTGTGTGCTCTCTCTCGCTATCTAAGGCTCTCTCTCAAATAATTAAAAATTTTTTAAAAAATTATGTTCTAAACCCCATGCCTTGGAATATAACAAACGTTTACCAAAGCATTGCTATCATCATAGTTATTATTACATATGGCTTCCAGAAAATCATGGTTCAATAAGGTGTATGCAGAGTGAAGCGAAGAAAGAATGTTTCAACAACTGTTGGGTTATTGCCACTTGGTTCTTTGTTGTTATCTTAGGCATTTTCACATCTGCTATGTCATATCTTTCAACTACTTATCAAACATAGTTAAAAATAAGTGATATGCCTGTGCTCACACAACTAGTAAGCAGTAGAGCCAGGAATTAACC
Source organism: Mellivora capensis (assembly GCA_004024625.1). Lineage (NCBI taxonomy): Eukaryota > Metazoa > Chordata > Mammalia > Carnivora > Mustelidae > Mellivora > Mellivora capensis. The sequence continues at coordinate 47,663 of PISX010004786.1, read as the reverse complement.
AAGACTTCTCCAGTCTGGAGACTGAATGTAAATGAGTATTACTCAATGCACCATGGCATGGATTCATACAATTCACAGGGCCAAATTAGCAGCCAATAGTTGTCTGGCTGCTACAGTTTGCAGAGACAATAATTGATATAAATCTAATTTAAAAATTCTGCAAGAAAAATATATATTACTACAGGTAAAAATAAGTTACAAAAGATAACACATAAATTCCACACTTATTTTACACAATAAATATATGAGTTTTATTTATTTTTTATAAAGATTTTATTTATTTGTCTGAGAGAGAGATAAAAAGAGAGCACAAGCAGGGGGAGTGGCAAGCAGAAGGAGAAGCAGGCTTCCTGCTGAGCAAGGAGAACAATATGGGACTCAATCCCAGGACCCTGGGATCATGACCTGAGCCAAAGGTAGACACTTAACCAACTGAGCCACCCAGGCATCCCTATGATTTTTCTTTTAAAATATCTTAAATTTGGTGTGTGCTAAGAAGGAGTATGGCATAATAATACTTGTCAGTGTAAATTCTGAAGCCAAATTGATGAGTGAACATCCTGACTGCGGCTTATAAGCTTGGCCAATTTACGTGGGATCATTGTGCTTCAGCTTCCTTGCCTATGAAATAGAGCTAATAATAGTACTTACTGACAGGTGGTGGGAAGAATTAAATACAATAAAATGAACATTAATAACCTTGACTTACAATAAATTATTTAAAATAAATTTTAAAAATATAAGCTCATATAAATGAAATCAACAAGTGATATAACTAGATAAAAGAATAGATATTAATCACTAATAAAGACATTTAATCAAAAGGGTAATCAAATATATAAAATTTATCCCTATTGAGATGTCTATTGAAAAGAATTGAGTATCTTGGTTTTTTTATTAAAAAAAGAGTAAAATCCATCTTTGGCATGAATATGGCCAAATACATCTTCCATAAATTATAAATGGGGATGTGAATTGACACACATTTTTGGAGATTAATTTGACAATAGTTTATCTAACAAAAATTTACAAAAATGTTAATTCACATTGAAGCATCTCTTCCACTTCTAGAACTTATAGTAAGGAAATAATCAGATTTGTGTGAAAACATGAAAATACAAAGACTACAGTATAGCCATCTTTACTTATGATATTGTTATCCATAAGCAACTTTAGAATAAATTCTAGAACACCCATATATTTGTTGGTTATAAGCCATTAAACGCCATTAAGTTCTGTGTTTATTGATATATAGATGAACAGAATGTATTATAAAATATGTAAGCTATTTTTAAAATATCATAATAAATATGATCATAAATAAATATCATAATAAATGATCAAATATTAATAAAAAATCTAAATGTTGGGTAGAAGGAGGGAGTTCATGTAGAAGCTTGGAAAGGTACATAAAGATTATATCTTGGGTGATTTTATCTTCTTAAGTGATTTTTATCTTCTCTTTATGTATAAGACCTTGTTATCTAGAATAAATTTGTAGTACATTTATAATTGGACCATGTCATTATACGAAAAGTGGAAAATATTGCCCAATGACCAAATGGCTTTGAAAACACACACACAGTCTGTAGTTTTCAATGGTATTAACTAAATACTTGGAAGTGGTCATTTAAAGGCCTCCCTCTGTGTAATTAGAAACACAGCTGCCCAGCCTTGCACAGAAATAATACTAGACTCCAGATGATGTTGTCCTATTTTTATTTCTCTTTGTAATTTTCTGGTGTCTAAAAAAAAAAAAACAAAACACCATGAATTATTAGTCCATGAAAAAAATTACCAAGGGAAAAAGACAATTTTTAAAACCTTCATGTTTTATAAATAATTTACTTTTGTTTTAGAACCTCAGTGTTCAAAACACCCATGATTTACAGTTTAGAATGCCAGCTCTATTTCCTGTGGAGTGCCAGATACATTTTCCAGATGTGTTGTTTATGAGGCCAGATTATTTATCACAGGTGTCAGGGTTTTCTTCCTCTTTAAAATTCTCTAATTAGGCCAAGAGGAAAGAGGAAGCCTGTTTAATTCATTTTAGAAACAGGATACAGAGGCAACATAAGCCGCTCAGTTTCAAGATAGATGTGCTAGAAGCTACCAATGGTTGGCATGTAATGTGAACACACAGCATACAAACAAATAATGGTAGAGATCTAGTTGCTATTAAGAAAAAATCTTTACATTTCTTTATACTATTAATTAAGTGGTAACTGCCCTTTTAATATTGCCATCATGTCTCTTCTCTATTTCTTTGCTGACAGACAATTTTCTGGTTTTTATTAGGAATTTTCCTTTGGATAGTGATATTGATTTTGTTACTGCTGCTAATAATGACAATCAACACCACTAAAAAAATTGTTATATTTATTAAATACTTACTTAGAGGAAACAGCAACTGTACTATAATTATTTCCATTTTATAGATAAGGACACTTACTAATAAAACATTTGTAGGTAATAATTAGTAGAGATGGAAATCAAGCCCAAGTTTGTCTAATCCTGATATAAGCATGGTATGATCCTCTTGTCTTTGCCAATGCATTCTGGAATAGAGAAAATACATTTCTTTTAAGCAAAAATATAATGTAAATGTAAAATACCTTTTTGTGCCACCCAGTGTATTCTTGGTTCTACAGTCCCATTTTCTTCTAAGTGTTCTTCAAGATGTCTCATGAATCCTTATACACCTGCACATATGAGGAGTAGAGAAAAATAACACAAAAGGTGACAGGTGCACTAAATACATAAAACACCAATCTTGAAATAAATGAAAATGATGCCCAGGTACTATAGCGCTTCTGCCTACAAGCTTGGTACTTTATACCTTAGATCTTCCCTCGGGGTATACCATTCTCAAACATGCTTGGTTTTGCCTCTGCCCACAGTCTATTAGGAGAAGTTAACAACACACACACATACACAGAATTACAAGTACTCAATATACATACACAAGTTTTTGATTAATTGAAAAAAATATTGTTTACTTGACCATGAATTGGCTAACATTCTTTTCTGCATATACATAATATATTTTTCAAGCTCCAGCAAGAGATTTTTATTTGAGCCCCTTGGAGGGGTTTCAGAGCCCTAAGAATCCCCAGATATTTATGCAGAATTTTGTGTTATAAGTAGATATGTGAGGTTTTCTTCTTTGCAAAGTTCTTCCTTCCTTCCTTTCTTTCTTCCATCCTTCTTTCCTTCCTCTCTCCCTTCCTTCATTCCTTCTTTTGAGAGAGAGAAGAAAGAAAGAGGGAGGAGGAGCAGAGGGAGAGGGAGAGAGAGAATCTTAAGCAGACTCCATGCTCAACGTGGAGCTGATGCTGGGCTTGATTTCAGGAGCCTGAGATCATGACATGAGCCTAAATCCATAGTCAGATGCTTAACTGAGCAACCCAGGCACCCCTGCGACATTATTTCTAATACTTTTTGCCAGTGTTAGCTTCCCTGACACTGCTTATCCTTCCTCTGTTCCTTGGAAGGCATCCTTCCTATCCACTGTTTGTCCTTCCTCAGGTTATAGCCCCACATAATTCAGTAATAAGAGATAATACCTTCTAATCATTTTCTGCTCTTTTTCTTCGTGTGGAAATTACATTATGCTGTCTTCTTTTTTTCTCTTCTTTGCCATACTTTCTTCACTCCTTTCCTTTAACAGGTAATAGTGAAATTATATCTATAAAAGTTGACTATAAGAAATGAGACAGATTTTTATGTGTGCAATCTGGAATGGTATTGTTGCCAAAATAACATCAAAATATGTGCTTGATTTTAAAATTACATTCAAATAAATATCATTTCCTTTCACATGTGAAAGTGCTGTTTGTGTCCTGGGGTGAATGGAACTTAGGATGGCCCTGTGTTCACACCCTGTGTCGCTGGGATCTATCACTTGTTTTTTACAAATAAAATGAGGCAAAGGTGGTGAAATGGGATGGAATGATGTCACTTCTGGGGTTTGAGATTGTCACTATGAGTGTGTGCATGTGTATCCATGTGTATCTGTCTTCCTACCTCACGTGAGGGAGGCTTTTTAACGTTTTTGCCTCCTTGGTTTGAAGAAGTAACTACCATCCTGTGAAGTGCCTATTGAGAGGTGTTGAGAAAATGCAACTCCAGGAGTTGAGGGCAGTGTTCAGCCAAAAGCCAGAAAAAAACAGTAAGCTCAACCCTATAGTTGCAAAGAGATGAAATCTGCCAACAACCTGAGGGAGTCTGGAAGAGGATCTTTTCTCATTAATGCTCTGATGAGCCCCTAGCCTGGCAGACACTTTGACTGCTGCCTTGTGAAAACTTGAGCAGAGCACCCAATTAAGCCATGCCTGGACCCTAACCCTAACCCTAACTGGGGATAATAAATGTTTGTTCTTTTAAATTAACTAACTTTGTTTAGTTTTGGTTGTTTTTGTTTTTTTTTTTTTAGTTTTTTAACTTTGTGGTCCTTTGTTACACAGCATTAGAAACCTAATACAAGCCCTGAATGTCAATTTGCATTTTACCTATTCATACGTGCAAATGATGGCTCACATAATTCCAGTGGATAACCTGCTGGATAAAAGGGAGTTTTCTTTACTGGAGTGATTTTCTTAATCATTGACTTGAATTCATAATGAGGTTCCCCCCCCCCGCCACCGAGTCAAGGAAAACTAGCTTGAATTTTTAAATAGGAAGGGGTATACCTTTTTATAACTTGATTTATGAGTTATTAATTATACTTTTTCATTTCATCTTATGATATGGCCTCAAACATTTTAAAGTCTGCCTCAAAAGTGTTTTATAAGCTACACTGTGTGAAAAGTCTACTATTTATGACCTTTGGGAAAAACAGAAACACTTTTCTCTAGTTTTTAAAGATGTCAATTTTGATTACATAATCTCTATATGAAATTATACATAGGATAAATATATTTTAATGTTTTATAGCTATGAAATGAAAGAATATCTATAATTTGTGAATCAATTCATTCAGGGATAGGATTCATAACTCTTTTATATTTAAAATAATATAAGAAGTAGTTTGTTCCTTGGGAATGCTATTTGAACAGCTTTTCTGATCCTGGGTTTCTCCTAGGGCACCCACATTGTGGATCTCACAGAGACTCTAAAGGTGTTTTGGGGGGGTTTTGGTGGGAGGGAGGGTTAAAGGTGCTATGTGTTGAGTGAAAGCAAAGAAATTAAATGGCCAAGACAGAAAGATTTGAAACAGATAAATATGTAAACGTTCTTGCTTTCATCCCTCTGGTTTCAGGAGAAGTTCCCCTAGTTTTTTCCGAAAAGTATCCTTTTGCCCAGGATCTGGTTTCTAGAACTTCCCGTATATTCAGCTGTCTTGATCTACCACTTAACTTTCCCTTCCTTGGATCCTTAACACTTTTTGTTTGGTTCATTGGTTTTTGTATAGTTCTTTACCTTCAGCATTTACTGTGGCTGCTCCATTGGCTTTTATCTTGCAAAAATGATCTTCCTTTTTACCCCCATCTCCTTCCCTAGCTACTATCCTATCTACAAACTTCCAGTTTCAGTTGAAGTTCCCCTTAATTGCTGGTTAAATTGTTCCTTAAACTCTCTTCCAGTTTTCTCTGCTCTCCGATCCTGTTCCACCTTGCTAAAAGAGTGATCGAACACAGAAAAGGGAGTTCAGTGACTCCCCTTCACTTTCAATGCTCCCGCATGTCCTGTAGAGTCCTTTGTCCTCAGTCCTGTCTATTCTGCCATTCTTTCTCTACCATTCCCCTCCCCACCCTAGCAGTTTGTGTTGGAGACATCTGTGTACTTATCTCACTTATCAAACTGTCTGCTCCTTGGGAATAGGATACGACTCTGGTAGGCAATGCTTATTAAGAGAATGAATGATTCAAATTCTGAATCTAACATTGGCCTGGTAAGAAAAAGTCAATATGGTTTATGCAGTAGTGATTCTGAGTAAGATCATGACACAGATGCAGACTTTTTGCAAAGTAACCGATCCAATACACAGCAATACCCATGCTTGTTCTGAGAATCAATATGGTAAAATCTGTCTTTGGGTCAGATTTCTGTCACCTTTCATGCACACCACGGCTACACACCTATTCTCAGAACTGTTCTCTTTCTCAGGACCATACCGCTCCTTGGACTCTGGGAGCCCTGAGGATCTATGAGAAATGTTCCTTTTTCACATTTTCAGTTTCTCTTCTAATTAAAGAGGACATGAATAAGTAATATTTACAGTCAGAGAAAGACTATCTTGGGTCTCAGCTAAATAACTCAGGTTATAGATCAGGCATGCCTGCCTGAAAAGCTGACTACCATGACCTAAGAAACTCAGCGCATCTGTGGACTCCATAGTTTGACAAAACAGACTCTTGTGGCAGCTGCTTTTTGTTACATGCTGCCATCTGAAGTTTACTTTTTGTTTTTATTCCTTCTGGATCAAAATCTTCTGTTATCCTTGAACATCCAGAATTTCATAATCTGAAAGGGTTAGACTTTGAACACGAGCATGGCAATCAGTTCCATGAGTACTAAAACCAAGTATGCTTATAAAGCTTCTGAAGCCCCGATGATTGACCTTGGGGTGTTGTGGAGTGATCCTGCTGGAAGATACTCTACAGATGAGATAAACATACAGCCTATATTTTCTGGGGTAGTTTTCAAAGTATTTATTATTAGTATTTAGTATTCCAAGTATTTATTAGAAAATAAGATCCTTGTCCTTAGAGACCTATCATTATGATAATAGTAGCTATCCTCAAGAATATTTTCCATTGTTTGGGGGCAACATTTAAGAGCATGAGCTAAGAATCTGACTAACTGGGTCCATTTTGTGGAACTCCTATTTACAGCTGTGTGAGCTAGAACAAGGACATGCCACTAAATTTCTCTGAATTTTGCTTCCCTCACTGTAAAATGGGAATGAAAGTGTATCTACATCATAAAGTTACTGTGAGAAATAAGATGATTCATATAAACCATTCAGCACCAAGTTACCTATGTTAAAACATGAATATATGTTAGCTGTTTTGATTATTATTAAAATTTTTATAGATGAAGGAACTGAAGCATAGGAAGTCTAAATAAGTTGCCTGAGAGTGATAGCTGGTCGAAAGTTAGAAATAGGGTTTGGATTCAGGACTCCTTAGCACCACGTCACCATGTTGTTTTAAACAGAAACATCTCATCACGTACTCTGGCTTCACAGTTCCTTGCTGTGGGAAACCTAGGTTTAGGTTCATTACATCTCCTTCCTTTCCCTATGAAAAACTGGGGGTAGGATGGGAAGGGTTGCACAGAAATGACCTAGAAAATGCAAATCCATCATTCTTTCCTTTGTTTCTTATGACTGAGCCTCAGTTGGTTAGTGAAAGAGGCAGAGGACACACTATTCACTGGGGTGGATGCAGAGGTACTAATAAAAATATTTAGTAATTGATTTAGTATGGAGGACAAGCAATCAGAATGGACACTGTGGCTATCCCCAGATCAAGATCCTGAAGGCTCCTGCTATGTGAAGGTCATGTCCTTTAGTTGCTAGCTTGTGGGGAAATCTGTGGGATGGCTTGGGGCAGAGACTTCCAGTATTTTAGCTCTGGTACAACCTCAGCCCTGGAGGTATGTGCCTTTCATCCTGGTTATTGGTTTGGCTTCCAATCCCAGATACTCTAGTGCTTTAATTCAACAGTGAATTTTAAAATGAGTAATATTCAGTTTCTTGGCAAGTGAGGACTTCCTCAGATCAAGAGGCAAGTCTGATTAAATGGCCCTGAGTCTTTGATGCTATCATATGTACTACTCAAACCTCACGATAATAAAATTCAACAGCTTTCATTGATAGTTGAAAAAACTGAGACCTACACAGCTCTTAGCAATGGAGCCAGAACTTGAACTCAGAACTCACTCTTCATCCAGAGCTTTCTCATCACATCACATTTGCCTCTCTAATCAACACCAAAACCAGTATTAGTCTTCCCCATAAAAATCTGGCCCCCTCATTGTCTGAGCTCCCTGGTTGGAAAGACCCTAATAAGGAAGGACCTAGTACATTTGAATCCCATCCAGCATAGGCAACAAACAGCAACACAGGCAGTGACCCAGAACTCTTGAGAGCTCCTTACACACAGCAAGATGCTTTTTTCTGTCATTTGCTAAGTTTGAGCGGGATTTGTTTTTAACACCAAAAGAGATTCTTTTCCGATCCAATCTCTCAAGCTATCCTTGAACTAATGACACTCGCTCATCTAAAGACATTTTTTTCTGTTTCTGTGTGATTTCAAAACTCAGAGCTTATCACAAGTATCACCACACCAAGATGAGCAACCAGCATATTTGCAGACGGTATTGGCTTAACTAAATACGTGCTCCATGAAACAGTACTGGCTGGGCCGCTTGTTGTGTCCACTTCAGCAAAGGGAGACAAGGGAGAGATGAAGAGGTTCTGCATAAGCAAACGGTATCAGCATGGAGCAAACTTGACTCCAAGTTTATTTATTCTTTCCTGACTCGTTCTACAGGAATTTTAATTAGGCTTCATTTTTCCTTTTCCAATTTCCTGACTTCTAATTGCCACCATAGGTTCCCCAGGAATGAAATGACTTGTGACAAGTCAGGCTACTAGAAACAACATTGAAATGGTCCACAAGTCCTTTTGAAAACAAATCTACATTCAGGACTCTGGACAACTGTAGAGGATTTCTATAAAGAAGAGAGTTCTTAATGTTTTCCCTCCTATTTATTTTATAGATTTCCTAAAGTATATCGTTATTCAACAGTCTGCATTTTGCTATATTCCTCCTCTCACTCAGGTTTAAGTTGAATTCATATTTCTCTAACAGACCATATGTTATAGAAATGAAAACAACATAATTTTAATTTATTTCTTTATGTATCTACTTAGTCTACATCTCAGTTTCCTGTAGGGTAATCCTTGTATCAACATCGTAAGTTTATCATGAGTTTTAAATAAGACTTACACAAATCACTTAGAAAACAGGCCAGCACTCTTTTGTTACTAATAAAATTCACTTTTTATAAAATAGATTTTAGGTGTGGTCTATGGAAAGAAGGAAGGGTACTCTTAGCCATCCCTTCAAATGATGGCAGAGAGCTCTTCACTTATCTTGGGTTTCTGATTCTAGAATAAACCCTAGAATCTCTGATTCTGGTTTAAAACTCTGGTTTAATAAACCAGCTTGGAGGAGGCCATCTTGGATTGCCCTATTTTATTCTTATTAACTCAAAGCTTCTCCAGGAGTGATCCACAACTGTTATGGAATTATCTGGGCATAGACCATAGGAATCTGAGTATTAAGCTCCCTGGTGATTCTTTTGCATTTTAATTTATGAGAATGACTGTTTAAAAATTTATTCTACTTTACCATTGGATTGCAACTTCCTCCTATTTTATACCATTATCTCTCTTTTCAAAACTCCAAAATCCCTCTTCTCCCTTCCTCATTTTCCTAGCACCTAATTTATTAGCCTCCCTGCATTGGTGTGCATATGCTCTGTCTTCCTTCTGTTACTAAGAATGGATGATTTCTGCTCTTACAAAACCCCAACCATGCCACAAGTGACCTGGATTCAAGTCATGTTGCTGAAAGACTTTTGTCCTCCAATTATTCCTTCTATCTTCTACATCATTAATTTTTCCTTCTTCCCTGGGTCATTCCCATCAAGATTCAAACATGCTATGGCATGTCACATTTAAAAAACAGAACAAAACAAAACCAGCAAACAAGCAATGACCTTCCTAAACATCACATTTTGTATATTCCCATGAACCTTCTTTCTCTTTTTTTTTTTTAATTTTATTTATTTGACAGAGATCACAAGTAGGCAGAGAGGCAGGCAGAGAGAGAGAGGAGGAAGCAGGCTCCCTGCTGAGCAGAGAGAACCTGATGTGGGGCTCCATCCCCAGGACCCTGGGATTGTGACCTGAGCCGAAGGCAGAGGCTTTAACCCATACCACCCAGGTGCCCCCCTTCTTTCCCTTTTATCCTCCGTACTTTGTAGCAGAATTCCTTCCAATAGTTGTCTATGCTATTTCCACCTTCTTCACCATTTATTCTAACAGGATTTCTCCCCACCATTCTACTTAAGTTCTACTGGTCATTGTTATCAAGGACCTCTATGGTGACAAAGACAGTTTCTCACAGTGACAAAAGTTCCATTCTTGTCTACTGATTCTCTTACCACAGTCTGTGAGGCAGTCGATTGTCTCTTTTTCTTCCTCTTCTTTTTTAATAAAGATTTTATTTATTTATTTGACTGAGAGAGAGAGAAAAATCACAAGTAGGCAGAGAGGCAAGCAGAGTCAGAGAGGGAAGCAGTCTCCTTGCTGAGCAGAGAGCCCTATGTGGGGTTCAATCCCAGGACCCTGGGATCATGACCTGAGCTGAAGGCAGAGGCTTAACCCACTGAGCCACCCAGGTGCCCCTGTCTCCTCTTTCTTGAAATATTTTTCTCCTTCAGTTTCTGAATATCACTGTCTCCTGGCTTCCCTCCACTGTCTTAAACCATTCCTTCTCCTTCTCCTTTGCTGACTGCTCTACTAGTTCTGACCATTAAGTCCTGCAGTGCTGAGATTATTTCAATTATACTCACTCTTTGGGTGATCTTGTCCAATCTCATGATTTTTAAAACCAGCTGTGTCCTGACAACTCCTAAACTCATTCCTCCAGCTCCCAACATTCCCCTGAGCTCTAGACTACTGCATCTAACCTTCTCAACAGCTCCACTTGGATGGATAACAGGTATCACAAACTTAAGACATCCAGAATTGAATTATTACATAGTAAGTAAAATGTCCACCAAGACATCTGGTGTGTAGTAGGTACTCATTAAAATATGTTTTCTCTGTGAAAGTATATTTATTTTAGGAAAAAAATTCAGGTAAGAATGAAACGATAGAAATAAAAACTAAGTTCTTGATTTTTACCTCCTTCACTCTCCCTTAATTGTTCCTTCCTCATTAGATGGCACTATCTATAGCACAAGTTAGAAACACAAGAGTTGTCTTTATTATAATTTTTGTCTCACACTCAACTCCCTATTCATTAGTAATTCTTATAACTTTATAGTCTGACTATACCTTGAGTATTAACATTCTTCCCTGCCTCCACCACAAACTCTTTGATTCGAGGTACCATCTTCTTTTTTTTCTGGACATTGACAATCACGACCTATAGAGTTTCCTAACTTCTCTTATCTCAACTAGGTCTTCTCTCACTAAGTAGCTATAGGGATCTTTTAAAAATGTAAATCAGTTAACTTCACTCTTCTCAAATCTTCCAGTGTCTTCTCATCACATTCCCATCCCCACACACAAAATCCAAAGTTCTCAGCACCAGTGCAAATGCCCTAGCATGACTAGCTCCCTTTCCCTCTGCTTCTCTAACCACAACCTCTGACTTTCTGCCACACTCATGCTCAGCCACACAGGCCTTCTTGCTACTTTTTGAGAGTGCTAAATTTATTTCTAGCTCCTATCCTCTGTATCTGCCATTTCCTATGGCACTGAACTCTGTCCTTAAATAGCTCCATATTTTTTATCCCAATTTCATGGCATTTCACATATAACTTCCTAAGAAAGATCTTTCTCATACACCTTTGTTAGAATATCACACTCCTTCACTATTTGTACTTTGCCCCTGAATTGCTTTATACCACTTATCCTTAACTTGCATTGTATTGTATATTGATGTTTGTACGTTTGTCATTTCTTACCCACTAATCTAAATTTCACACTGCCAAGGGGTTGGTCTGTTTTGTTCACTGCTACGTCCCCCAGGAATACTCTTGATATAGAAGGTGCTAATTCAATATTTGTTGTATAAATGAATAAATGGGCTCCTCAAACATATAAGTTTGCCAGGACCTCAGTATTAGGGCAATTAGCATTATTTTTAGGAGGAATAAATTTCTGAGCCTTATATTCAGTGGCTTATTCAAAGTTACAGGACAATGGTCTAGCTTAATCCAAATGAATTTCACTCTACATGTCAATTCATATTTATGACCTTGTCAACTAGTATGCTTATTTTCAAAATAAACATGGAACCATTCATTTTGAAATATTTTCCAAACAGAAATGTTTCTTAAGATTTGTGGCTTATGTAAATGTTTAATTCTCAGCTGGCAAGTTGTCTGTTTTATTTTCAAGAATATTCTCTATCATTCCTAGTAAAGACTAACAGAAAGCTCAAAGTCTTCCCTAACAATGCCATGCAATATAGATATGTGTATCTTAAATAAGTTATGTCCACAAAATATACTAGCACTTAAGATATGCATAAAAAGGGATTAATATAATGCACATAATACATTATTTTATTGAACAAATGGACACAGCCTCAATCCCTGCCATGCCTGGATTTCATGAGGAGTCAAGTCAATTGAATATTATTAGTCAGATTAGGTTTTGAACTCTTCAATACTGCTCATAGTTAGTTAAAGAGGTTTTAAGATAGAAGTTGTCCAAATGAGGCACAGGTTTTGTAAATTTTTTAAAAGACTCCAGGATTAAATTTATAACATAAATTTATATGACATTTGTCTTCTCTTACCCAGAATTTAGGGTGAAAAGCAAAACAGAAGATGGAAGCAGATGTGTTCCTTTGAGGGAAACTGAACTGCTGGTTCATAAAATAGAGACAAGTAGCCTATCAAAATCTTTGGTAAAACGGGAAGACATCTGGAAAAACATAAAATGTCAAAAATGGAACAGTAACAAAAAATGTGGATATATTAACAATTAATTAAATAAATGGAAATATTGATCCCAAACCACCACTTATCACCCTTCCCAAAAGGTATGGGAACAAGAGCTTTTAAAAATGAGTTCTTTTTTTTTTAAGTTTTTATTTAAATCCCAGTTAGTTAACATACAGTGTAATATTAGTTTCAGTTGAACAATACAGTGATTCAACACTTCCATACATCTGGTACTTATCACAAGCACACTCCTTTATCCCCATCACTTATTTAATCCACTCCCCACACACCTCCTTTCTGGTAAGCAGCAGTTTGTTAAGAGTTAAGAGTTATGTATTGTTGGAGAAAAGAGGGGGAAAAAAAAAACAGTTGCTTAAGTCATTTTATAATGATAGTAGAAAATTGACTCCAAAACTTGGTAAAGTACTTAAATAATATTGTAGTCTTATCTCACTAATAAACACATTGTGGATATATCCAGATTAAAATGTAGGTTAGCCTAATTCAATAGTGTATTGAAAACCAGGGCACTATGATTAAGGTCCAGTTTATTCCAGGAATGTGAAGATAGTTAAGTATCAGATAAACTAATAAATATGATTAATCATCTTAGTAGTTCAAAAGGGAGAAAGAATCACATGATAATTTAAAAATTGTAGTAAAATTGAATTCTTGTTTATGATTTTTTAAAAAACTCTAGAGATTAGAAAGAGCAGTTACATAAATATTACCCAATTAAAAACCTCTCAAAAATAGGAACTTGAGAACATTTAATTATAAACAAAAAATATCATAACAACCACAGTTTTTTAAAAATACTTTTTATTCAATTACAATTAACATAGTGTTATATTAGTTTCAGGTGTGCAATGTAACGATTCCACCATTCTATACATTCTATATGTTACTCAGTGCTCATCACAATAAATGTACTCTCTTAATCCCCTTTATCTATTTCACCCATTCCAGCACCCATCTTCCTTCTGGCAACTACGTTTGCCCTCTATAGTTAAGAGCCTGTATTTTGTTTGTTTTTTTGTTCATCTGTTTTTTCCACATATGAGTGAAATCATATGGTATTTCTCTTTCTCTGACTTATTTCACTTAACATTATATGCTCTAGCTACATCTATGTTGTTACAAATGACAAGACTTCATTCTTTTTTGTCTGAGTAACATAGACACACACACACACATTTATATAATCACTTCTTTATCCATTCATTGGCTATTGTAAATAATGCTGTAATAAACATAAGGGTGTATATATTTTTTCAAATTCATATTTTCATTTCCTTTGGGTAAATACCAAGTAGTGGAATTACTGGATCATATGGTAGTTCTATATTTCTATATTTAATCTTTTGTTTTGGAGAGAGTATGAGCATGGGCAGGAGGGGCAGAAAGAGAGGGAGAGAGAAAATCTTAAGCAGGCTCAATGCTCAGTATGGAACAAGATGCTGGGCTTAACCTCACGAGCCAGAGATCATGACTTGAGCCAAAATCAAGATTCAGATGCTTGACCAACCAAGCCACCCAGGTGCCCCTATATTTAATTTTTTGTAAAGCATCCATACTGTTTCCCACAGTGACTACACAAGCTTGTATTTCTGCCTATAGTGCACAAGGGTTCCATTATCTCCACAACCTCATAATTTGCTCTTTCTTGTGTTTTTGATTTTAACCATTTTGACAGGTGTGAAGTGATCTGTCATTGTGGTTTTGATTTCCATTTCTCCGGTGGTCAGTGATGTTGAGCATCTTTTCATCTGTCTATTGAACATCTGGATGTCTTCTTTGAAAAAATGTCTGTTCATGTTTTCTGCCCATTTTTAACTGGGTTATTTGTTTTTTTGGTGTTGAGTTATATAAGTTCTTTTTGTATTTTGGATATTAACCCCTTATCAGGTATGTCATTTGCAAATATCTTCTCCTATTCAATTGGTTGTCTTTTTGTTTTGTGGCTTGTTTCCTTCATTGTGTGAAAGCTTTTTATTTTGATGTAGTCCTAAGAGATTTTTTTGTGTGTGTCCCTTGCCAAAGGAGACATCTAGAAACAAGACAAGAAAAAAAATAATTAAATGGTAAATGTTTTGGAACAAATATACACATGAAGATTATTTGTAGATAATGTGATCATTTGCATGTAAACTCAAAAAATTAATTGACAAATTATTATATTTAATAAAAAATTTTAGCAAGGCTGCCAAAGAGTAAATAATCTGAGGAAATCAATAGGATTTCTCTACTAAGGACATGGGGAAAATAAAATGCTAATAAAACAGTATAAAATTCTATGAAGTATCTAGAATTTACATTAGTAAGAGGGCAAAATGGCTTTTTAAAAATGGCTTTAAAATTTAAATATTATAAAAGGGAAATATCTAAATAAAGGGAGAGAAATACTGTTTTTGTCAACCAAACAATACAACATTATAGAGATATTAATTCTCCCAATTAAATAAACAAATTCAATGCAGTTCTACTCAAATTTACAGCAGGTCTTCTGAAGGCATACTTAAAAACTGATTCTAAACTGTATAGGAAAGATGCCCTTGGGTGGCTCAGTTGGTTGAGCAGCGGGCTCCTGATTTCAGCTCAGGTTGTGATCTCAGGGTTGTGGGATCGAGAGTGGCATAGGGTTCTGTGCTCAGTGTGGAGTCTACTTGAGAGATTCTCTCTCCCTCTCCCTCAGCCCCTCCCCCCACTCTCTCTCTCTCTAAAATAAATAAACTTTAAAAAATGTATAGGAAAGATAAAGTTTCGTGAATAACAATGGCTACTGAAACAGTAAATAAGAAGTTGAAGATTAACCAATTATTAACATGAACTATAAAAATGAAAAAATAAAAAGTGTGCTAATATGTTTATAGGTAAATGGATTAGTGAAATAAAGACAAATATACACACAGTGAGATAATACATGCATATATATATTTGTGTGATACAGGAGGCATAAAAAATCACTGGTAAATTATATATTTTTATTTCCATATTTTTGGGGAAAAAGACTTACTATGTAAAGAAAACTGAAGGTGGATCCCCACTTCACACATGGTACAATATAGACTATAAGTAAATGAAAAAATAAACATTAAAAATAAATCTACAAAACCAGTAACCAATAGAAGAATATGTAGGAAATATATGTAGGAAAATACATTTGTAAAGTTCAGGTGGGAAAGTATTACTAAACACTCCAATCAAAATTTAGCTTCTCTTTAACAGAAGTCCCTACAAAGTTAGCAGATGAATGGTATACTGAAAAGAGAATAATATTTATAGTACAAAATCAAGTAGAAAAGGTAAAAATCACAAAGAAAGTAAACTATTTGAATAAGCAAATAGCAAATAAGCAAATAAGCAAAGAGGAGAAAGCAAACTCAACCTAAGTTTATGATGAGATGTACAGATTTATAGTAATCATCCACCATTTAACAAAAAATATAAAATTAGATTAGGCCAAGTGTTTTTGCAATTGTGAGGAATCATCATGCACTGCTAGTGAATGATTCATCACTTGCAGCCTTTCCAGATATTAACTTGGCATGGTTTAGTAAAATAAGTTATGGTGTCTCTCACAAAACAAATAACAGCTATGTATATGTTAGAGAAATTCTCCTCCAGCTTCAAAGGAAGACAGGTATGAGGGAATTCATCAGAACCTTGTTCAGGGAAATAGGGCTTTGTGACCTGGATGTCCATTACTGTGAGTATGGATAAGGAAAATGCAGTGGATACTTACATAATGCCGGCCTACTTTGCCTTTAGAAGTAATGAACTAGACTGATAACCACAAGGTCAAATTTATGGTGAAAATATGTCCTGAGTCTAAAAAAAAAAAAGAAAGAAGAACTGAAACAAGATCTGGAAGCTAATAGTTTTAATACAAATTAAAACATAAACACATATAAAATAATGCTATCTTTCTTTCAAGGGTATATACATACCAAAGACCACATTGAACATTTTAGAATGGGTTCAACCCGAAGGCAGAGGAGGTGGGGAAATGACAGTGGGGTGGGATAAAGTAAAGCATAATAATAAAATGAACACAATTAAATAAAATTTAAGAAGTCTTACTGGGATAATTGAGTATCATGTGCCATGAGTGAAGAGCCTGTATTATGCATTTCTCAGTACCTGCTGTTCAAGAAATTAAATTGTCTGAGAAACCTCCTAGGACATTTTGCCCAGAATAATTTAATTGTGAATTGTGCTCCAATTGTGCTCCAAAATTGTGAAACTGTGCTCCATTTTTATTCATTGCCATCAGAATTGCCATCAGTCTCTGCAAGAACTCAGACTTACATTTCTCTTATGCCAAAGAATAAGACTTTTTTTTTCTCTAAGACATGTGGAACATCCATTAATATTAATAGAAGTTGAGGATATACTTGAGAAAACTCAATAAATGTCTAGTGAAATACTGACAAAACCCATCATCACATGAAATGTATCATTTCTTCCCAAATGTTGTGCTTTCAGAGATGTTTATTTATTCATGTGGCTCAAAAACTCTGGCTTGTATGAACTGCAGGATATCTGTAGAAGGCTACTTGGTAGACACCAATAAAGATTAGTATACTAGCACTAGTTTACTAGTTCTTTATGAATATACATGATGTACTTGTGTGCATGTGTGTGTGTGTGTGTGTGTGTGTTCTGAACCTTGAAGGTGTGTGGAGCAGATGCAGAACAATTCATAGTAGTCTACGTATAAACATGAATATACTAAGTAATTTAAAAGACAGCTGAAATATAGAATAGAGAAGTAATTTCTCCAATGAGCCCATGCAAAGCCTGCTGTTCCAGAGAATTAAGTACCGAGTTCTGTATTACAAGATAAAACATGTTCCAGATTTACAGAAGTCCCCTCTCCAAGTTCTTGAGATGCTGGAAACTGTGGGGAAATTTTCAAGGGAGCTGTATACAGTGGAAAGAAATCTGGACCAAAACTTCAAGGACTTGCTGCTTCCTTCTAACTACTTGAGAAATCTCGTACTATCCCTGAACCTAATTACTTCTATCTGTCATGTCGTGCATACATAGTTCTTACTTGTCACCCTATCATATAGCGAATGTGAAGGAGCTTAGCAAATTTCAGCTGTTACTGTGTAAGGGAAACCGGTAGCAAATCGTGATTGTGTACCCTTCCCTAACCAGGTCACCTCCTGGCTGTGACGGTGAAAAAGAAAACAAAAGGTCAGAGTGGAAGAAAATAACTTGGAAAGTACAGCAAGAGCAGAGGAGATTCTGGAAAATTCTGCCTTCCTTCAGAAGTTGAGGAGAAATGTTATATCAGCCCAGGAAGAATTTAGCATCAACCACCAGCAGTTTCTTTCCAGCATTAAGATTTGGTCAGATAGGGATGCCTGGGTGGCTCAGTTGGTTGGACGACTGCCTTCCGCTCAGGTCATGATCCCGGAGACCCAGGATCGAGTCCCGCATCGGGCTCCCAGCTCCACGAGGAGTCTGCTTCTCCCTCTGACCTTCTCCTCGCTCATGCTCTCTCACTGCCTCTCTCTCAAATAAATAAATAAAATCTTAAAAAAAAAAAAAAAAGATTTGGTCAGATAAAAGCTCTGAAACTGAAGCTCACTTCCAAACTCTGTAAGTTAAGGTAAGCAGCTAGATCAGTCTGAGAATCAATCATCTCAAAAGGTGAGTATTAGGGCATGGAAGGAAGAACTGGGTGAAAAATTGTAATTTTTCCTTCATACTGGGACACTTCTATCAGTTTACAGTTGTGCACACTTTAGGGCTATTTCTAGCAACTGGGATGTCTCATGACCATAGGTAAAACTCACAGTCATGTTTCCCGAGCTTCATTAGATGATGAGTTAAATCAACTCACAAACGATAGCAAGCAAAGTAGAATTTCTTTCATTTTATTCTCATCAGCAGGATTATGAGAACCATGGGAACTGTAATCCTTTCTGAATTTGGCTCTTTCCTACCTAGTTTATGGAGTCCCCAGAGAGTTACTCCTATGCTTGTGAATTCATTATTCTTAGCTAACACTGGATTTTTTCGTCATTTCCTTAGGCAAGTGCAGTAAATGTATAGAATGGAGCAGTTTCCACTATCATATGATGGTAAGGGCCATTTTCACTTTCCTCAGACATTTTGAGTTCTGATGTCTCTGGTTGTCACCCCAATATTTCTTGGCTTCTCCTCCATTCCTGCTGTGAGCCCATCAGCTTTATGCTCCCTATCGTGTACATTCATGATATTTCAATCATCCTTTCTTAAGTTTGTTCTTGATTCTCCCTCATCCTCTACAGACTATGAAGCATTGCATTCAAGGTCACAACTGAAATGTTAGCAGATTCACTTTTATTTTTAACCGTTTCTACCCAAGACTTTGGCACAGTTCCTAGAGAAAAACACTGTGTGCATAATATGAGTAGTTCAACCACTATTGCACTAAAACAAATTCTTCCCCTCTATAACTGGGTATCCATCTTTATAATAGTCTGGATTCCTTATCTCTCTCCTCCAGACTGAGTTTTTGGTAATAATCCTTGGCTCCTTATAAAAATACAAAGAAATGAAGAGGATATTTTCTAAAGATGAAAAAGCTTTATTAAAGACAGAACAGCAAGAATAACTGTGTCCAAACTATAAAATTCTGAGGCTGCTTGCATTGAAGGATGCATTTTGGGAGTCATCAAACCAGAGCTGCCTCAACTAACAGTTACTCGATTCATGCAGGGCGGTGGAGTTGAGGCAGTGGAAGAAGGGAGCCATTATAGCTTCTGAGCAATTGATAGCTACAGACAGTCCTGTTTGCAGGATGGCTGGGAATGTGTAAAATTTGTAAACAGAGAGCACAGCTGGAAATATATGAATAAAACTTATGTGTGAGATGATACAAATTTAGATTCGAAGTTGGTGGTAGGGACAGCAAATAGGCATAGGAAGGAGGATAAAAGACATTTTAAAGGAATAACTGACATTGCTAACTCTTCAGGAAAAAAATAAAAAATTTAAAAACAAATATTCCAAGTCCATTTTAGTGAGCTCAACAAACTCATGAATCTCCTCTTTAGGGTATTCCTTCTCAGGTGATTTTCACTCTGAGGCATCTCATCTCAAAGTTGCTGTCTTACAACTTCCTTGTCGTAGGACAGAGACTCACACCCAGCTGGATTCTGGTGACTTCGCAGGATCATATGAAGATGCCTTGATTTAAGTTCAGAAGCCCTAGGCTCTCCTGGGTCAACGCTTAAATGTTAGTTTCACTGGTTATTAACAGTGTGTCACCAGAAGGCTTGATGTGAGCGGTAAAATCAGCGGCTTCTCAGTTTTGACTCACAAAAGCCAGATAATAAAAGTACCCATGTGCAAAAGTGGGAAGCAGAAGATGACATCAACTCTGAAGGCAAAGTGATGGTATTGATTTCAGGTAAGACGTTTGATTTGGGTGATGTGGCTCTGTGGTGAACTATCCAGTCAGGCCTGGAGATAAATATGTGTGTCACTGGCTTAAGGGTAACAACTGAAACTTTGAAAGTAAACACCTTTCTATGAAGGAAAAGGTAATGTAGAGAGGAAGAGAAGGCCAGCCTGAGGTAAATTGCCTTATCACCTATCATAGGCGAATAAGGACCTGTAGTTCAGGACACAACGTTCAGCCATGAACACAGGCTCTTTTGACCACTGGGCTGTCTCACAGCTGTCATTTCTGAATCAGAACCCTGGTTGCCTGAAGTGTCCTGGTCACCCAACTGTTTAATGTCATGTTGCTCAGAATGTACCTTCTCCTTCATGGTCTCCCGCTGCGTCTGATCCGATGTTTTCACTGGAAAGTCTGCACTGTGATATTGACTCATGTTTTCCTTTAATGTTTGCCCAATTACCACTTTCTGAGGGTTTGCTCTAGGAGGAGAGGGGTTATATTCCCTTCTGACTTTTGGAAATAGAAGGAAATCCCACCATTTAGTGAAATAATGCCTATAGTTTTCCTGACTTACTCCACATATGTCATCTAGCTTTCCACCTCTGAGTCCTCTGTGAGTGTCTCAGGGAGTGGGAAACGAGGGCACGCTTTCCTTGGGAGCCACCACTTTCTTCAGTAGGTCACAGCAGTTTTTCGAAATGCCAGGTCAGCAAAAGGCACATGCTCGGGAGACCACAGTACAACGATGTAATATTTGCAACCACAGTGAAGCTGGTTCAAATAATTTATTTTGAGGGAAAAATTCCAGACTGGGGCCTAAGTATAGAAAAATAGCTATATAATTTATAGGTTGCATTTAAGCCTTCTCCCTGTAAAATTAAATTCCCCTCTTTTCCTACTTCTTGCAACAGCAGTTTCCTGGCACCACGGAGAAGTTTTGCACTTGAGAGTTCTACTCCTTAGAGAAATAGAAAACTGTCTGCAGGCCGATTAACCTGCCAGCAAACTGAATATGAAGCGGTCGTTTAGGGAGAATCAAAACAATCTCCACTCCATTTTCCAGAGGGTTTGTTCCAAGAGCCGGAGCCTCACTGGCTTAAGAGAAGTCAGTTGTGCTTTATGAGAAGGAAAGCAAAGCCTGGGCTTTGGAATGACACAATTCTGGAACCTATTCCAAACTTTGTCCTGCCTCAGGGTCTTTGCATTGCTATTCCCCATGCCCAAATCACTGTTCTCTTAGCTTAGCTTGTTGCCTAGCTGATGTCTTCTTCTCCACATCCCGCCTGTCACTTTTTCAAAGAGGTCTCCTCCGACCAGTCCAGTAAAGTAACACCCTTCCTGGTGTCCATTTAGTTATCATCACAAACTGGGCTCTTTACTCCAAAGCATTTTTCCCCCAACCGTAACTATTTTGTTTGTTTATATGTTTATCTTTTTTTTTTTAGCTTTTCTTTTCCTCTAAGAGACAAGTTACCTAACTTGTCTCTTAAGTTAGGCAGAACTATAAGCACATCTGCTTTATTTTTGAGAAGGAGGACGGATAGTGTCATGGCTCTCAAACTTTTTGGTCTCAGGATCCCTTTAAACCTTAAAAGTTATTGAGGATCCCAAAGAGCTTTTATAGTATTTATGGGAGTTATATCCATCTACTGTATTAAAAACTAAAACTGAGAAGTTTTTTAAATGTCTATTAAGTCACTCAAAAATAGGAATAGGAGAATCCATTTCATGTTAACATAAATAATATTTTTTATTTGATAAAACCCTATTTTTCCAAAATATACAGTTAGTGGAGTGAGTGTCATTGTTTTATATTTACGCAAGTCTCTTTAATATCTGGCTCAGCAAAATAAAACTACATTGTCACGTGGGCTTCTGCTTTAATTCGTTGTGATACATCATTTTGGTTGAAGGACATGAAAAGAATCAAAATATTGCACAGGGCCTTCTTTGATATTATACCAAGAACTGACAAGGAGCCATTCCTTTAAGTTTACTTGCAAAAAGGAATCTGAAACCATATCAATGAACTTCTCTTAATCTGTTACATTATAGTTCACAGACTTGCACTTTGAAAGACTCTTTTACCTATGAATGGTTTTGTACTATCATGCATTGATCACCTAGATAATTATTAGTTAGCTGTTTTTATGCTTGTCTCTCAAATGCTGATATAGTTCGTGACAGGATATCAAAAAGTTTCACTTGCTAATATCATCATGAATCTCATGAAAAAAATGTTTAAATTATTAGGAGCTATTAAGATCATAGTGACATATACAAGTTTTTCAAAATCCTAGTTTTCACTTAAAAGCTTAAATTTTGTGGATGGAAAAAATAACATCAGCTGTTTGTCTTACAATGACAGACTCATTTCATTATGTGTTTTTTTTTAATTAAGATTTTGTTTTTTCACAGTAGATTTAGACCACAGTAAAATTGAGGGGAAGATTTCCCATTTACTCCCTGCAAACACACACACACTCACACACACACACACACACACGGCATCTCATTATCAACATCCCCTGCCAGAGTGGTACCCAAAGTTCATATTATACACTGTGGTTCACTCTTGGTGTTATATATTCTATGGGTTTGGACAAAGGTATAATGGCAGTTATCCATCATTATGGTATCATACAGAGTATTTTAATTGCCTTAAAAAGCCTCTATTTTTGGCCTATTTATCCTTTTCCTACCAACCCCTGGCAAGCACTGTTCTGATATTTTTTTGAGGATTTTTGAATCTATGTTCATGAGAGATATTTATCTGTACTTTTCCTTTTTTTAATGTCTTTGCCTCGTTTGGGGATTAGGAAAATCTGGCCTCACTGAATGAGTTAGCAAGTATTCCCTCTGCTTCTACCGTCTGTAAAAAGATGTAGAGAATTGATACAATTTCTTCTGTTAAATGTTTGGTAGAATTTTCCAGTGACACATTTGGGCCTCGTGCTTTCTGTTTTGAAAGGTTATTAGTTATTGATTCAGTTTCTTTTACAAATATTCAAATTGTCTATTTCTTCTTGTGTGAGTTTTGGCAAATTGTGTCTTTGAAGGAACTGGTTCATTTCATTTAGGTCACCAAAAGTATAGTCGTAGCATTGCTTTTAACTTTATTAACTTGTTAATGTCCTTGGAATATACAGTAAGGTTCTCTCCTTCATTTCGGATATTAGTAATTTATGTCCTCTATCTTTTCGTCTTATTTAGACTGGCTAGAGACTTACCAATTTTACTGATCTTTTCAGAGACCTGGCTTTTGGTTTCTTTTATTCTATTTTAGGTTTCTGTTTTTAATTTCATTTATTTCTGCTCTAATCTTATTTTCTTCTGTGTTCTTTGGATTTAATTTGTTTGTCTTTTTCTAGTTTCCTAAGGTGGACACAGATGATTGATTTTGGATCTTTCTTCTTTCTAGTACATTCATTTAATGCTGTACATTTCTTTCTAAGCATTATTCTCACTGCACCCCATAAATTTTGATAGTTGACTCCAAACATTTTTGAGAAATTATCTACAAAAGTTCAAGAGTGAATAACCCTAATTTGACTCATTCTTTTCATTAGAAATGGTGTTCCAAGAAAAAAGTGGCTATTTCTCCCAGTTCAGTCATGTACGTACTTTTCCTTAACACAACTATCAAACTTTGTTAGCGTTATTAGTGCTTTACGTCACTTCTCATCTTGTTACATAGAATTTCAAAAAGATGTGCACTCAGGGGTTGAGGGTTAATACAACTAATAATCTTACTGCTTTGTCAAGGACCTTCTTAAAGTCCTTGACATTCAGAATGTTTTCTTTCCTTCTGTGTGTGAACACAATGACTAGTATATGGTTTGGTGACCCTGCAATGACATCATTTGTTTGCCCACCATTGTTTTGCACCATGAATACAGCTGCCAACACAGTGAAAAAAGGCAAATAATGTGTTAGTGGCACTATGAAAATGACACTGACTTCATGGATCTCACAGAGGCTTTCCAAAACCCCCAGGGGTCTGGCACTTTGAGGACCACTGGAGCAGTGGCTAGGAAGATAGATGTATGGCTATTCATCTCTGGGCTTTACTCCTTACCATTATATTCACAAGCAGGTTTTTCTCATCTTCCTTCCATTTTTTCAGTCTCTAAAAAGGGTATGCTGATGATGGATACCTGTTATTATGCATTTATACAACCTGGGAGTGAACCCCAATGCAAACTTGAGTGATTATGATGTGTCAGTGTAGATTCATCATTTGTAGCAAATGTATCACTATGGTAGGGGGTATTGGTAATGGGGGAGACTATGCATGTGTGGGGGCAAGGAAGTATATGGGAAATCTCTGTACTTCCTCTTAATTTTTCTATGAACCTAAAACTGCTCTAAAATGTCTTTTTAACTTAAAAAGGGGTAGATCACTAATAATACTGTCTACTTCATAGCGTTGTTGTGAAGTTTAAGTAGATGAAGATGGGGAAAGTGTTTAGAACAGTGTTTGGCACAGAGTAAGGACAACAGAATGTTATCACCTTTCATAGTTCTTCATTGTTGCCCAGGCACTTAGAGGGCATCTGGTATGGAGCTGGTATTCCATAAATATTTGTCAAAATAAGAATGATTAAACCAAGTCCCATCACATACTAGTTCTGGGTTCTTAGAACCTAATTGTTTTTCATTTAAAAAAAAATTTTTTTTTGACAGAGGATGAGTTGTTGGGGAAGGAGCCAGAGGGAGAAGAATCTTAAGCAGATTGCACGCCCAGTGGGGAGCCTGCCACAGGGCTCAGTCTCACGAGCCTGAGATCATGAACTGAGCTGAAATCAAGAGTTGGATGCCTAACCGACTGAGCCACCCAGGTTCCCCTCTTTGGAGTCTATTTTTTTTTAAAGCATGAGCAAAGTTCACTACTTTATGGACTTACTGTTAAAGAGAAACATGTATGCAGATAGGCCCTCTAAGTTTCAGGTGTTCTAGAAGTGTTACTTAATGCAAATAATGGAAGATTTCCCTTATGGACTTCCATTTATCTTTTTGTACCCTCTGACCTTTCCCAGCCTCTAAACACTCATGCAGAATTCTCCATCTTGTGTCTCCTCATCAGGCTTGACTCTGACTAGCTAATCTGACATGTCCGTGATGGGTTAAGAGCAAACATGTCAGAGTTTCACTATGTACGATCTATGCCTAATGTAAAACTTATAGAATATGTACAGTTCTGATCCAGAAAAGTATTTGTGAAGGGCAATGCAAATCAAAGTTTGAGTAAGTTCTATGTTTAATAATCAGTGACAATTTGGGATTAATTTGTATGAGTAGCAGGTGAATAAGGACTCTTGGTTACAAGTGATCAAAAGCCAGCTGAAACTATGTAAGGAAAAAAAAAAGCCAGTCAAATAGATTATCAGTTCACATTTCCTAACACACAGTTTCAGGCACCACTAAATCCAGATTCTCACATTTTGTCATCAATCATATGTCTTTCTCCACTTTTTAGCTTTGCTTTCCCTGGTGTTGCATCATTTCTCAGGTTGTTCTCTCAGGATGTAGTGACAAAATTAATCACCAACAGCTTTAAGTTTACAATACACCAGCTTAGAAACTATGATGAATCAACCATTTATTTCTCAATTGATCTTATAAGGTCCTGGGTAGGACTCTCATTGACCCAGTTTGGGTGGTCCTATGCCCATCCCTGTACCACTCAGAGGGTTAAGTGCTCTAGTAACCATTGAGAGATTTTAATCAACGGCATAACTCTAGAAGTAGAAGAAGGTTCAGTCCTACTTTAACTATGTAGATTGAAAATGGAAGTTTGGGGTCAGTTTCATGAAGGAAATTTGATACACTCTTACCAAAAGAAGGGAGAAGATCATGGCAGACAAAAGTAACAGGTGTTTACTAAGGGTAGTATCAGGTAAATGTTGGCATGTTATTCTTATCGATGGATTATATATAATGAAAGTCCTATATTTTAACAGTATTCTTTCTTACCAAAGGAGTGACTCTGATGAAAAAGGTCCTAGGGGGATGAGGCAGGCAAGTTGATGAGGGTGATTTAAAGAGAGTGGCTTGGCTTTGCTTAACTTCAAATCCCATTACGTGAGTGGCCACATGCTCCATCTATGCAGAAGGCAGACATTTCCCTGGTCAAATTTGGTCTTTCGTTTTGTTTCCTTCTGTTCCTCATTTTTTCACTTTCATCCACCTCAAAGAATACTCTCCAGATTTCCTTATTCAGATGGCCATTCTTCCAATTTGATTTGATTTTGTTATTCTGTTAAAAGGAGACATAGTGTATTGGTACGAGCATTGGTACATGCACAGAGTCAAATTTGACTCATTTATTTACTATATCAACACTGAATTGTTCAACCTCTGTATGCATCAGGGGTTTTTTAGCTGAAAAATGGGGAAAATGTTAGTGTCTATGAGTATTCAATGAGTTACTGTAAAAATCCAAAAATAGAGCCTTGTTTATAGTCTGTGTTCAGTAGCAGGTAGTTCTCTTCCCCAACTCTCTGCTTCCCTCTCCAGATGTTTCTCTCATTTGCAATTCTCAACTGTTTCATCATGCTGAACCATAACTCTCTTCCAATGAAGTCGGTGTTTCCAGTTCTAAGTGTCCTTGAAGTCTACCCAAAAAATCCCCACTTTCAACATACATTCAGGAAGACAAAAATCTAAGGCCAGACTTAAGTATAAGCAGAGCAGGTGACTGCTTAGAGGCAGACAATGACTTAAAAGTGAAAATTAGAGGCCCTCCTGCCCTAAGCTTTCTTTCCCAACCACCTACCTGCCAATCAAAAGAAATTTCTATTTAGCACAATTACTGACATTAAATCAATGAATCTCCACCATGATCCAGTTTGCATGTAGATAGTCATCCTAATAGTAGCAGTTTATGGCTATTAGTAATCAATAACAGTATGAATTCATTAACTGGACTAACCTAGAAGGTAAAAAAAAATTTGAAAGACATGGGAAGGAGGACAGGATTAGAGTCTGTGATATTCTAGAGATGGCAGAAGGTGGTGGGTACATTGGGACTGGTCCTCAGTGGGCAAGACATTCACTCATTCAGTCTTCACTGATCTATTAAGACAGAATTTATAAAATACCCTTTTTTGTCTGGAGGAATCCTGGTTGAAAAAGAGGCAAATTCTGGGCTTTCATGAAACTCACAGTCTGGAGAGGGTGACCAATACTGAACAAGTACTTGTATAAAGCTCAGTGATTTTTATAATAAACAAAATCCAGGCACCCCAGAAACATGGAGTTTGAATACCTCACTCATTTAGCCCAAAGTGAGGCTTTGTGGCAGATGTACCCTTTAAACTGAAACTTCCAGGATGGCTCAAATTTAATCAGAAAATAAGAGGGATGAAAATCTCCTAGAAAGAAAAAATAAAATAAAACAAAACAAAGGAAAGGTTACACAGGCTTGGAGACTAAAAAGAGAAACAAAACAAAACAGAAATGTGTGGTAAACTTAAAGGAAATGAAATTAAGAATTCAAATCCTTAGTTATACTAGCCAAATTCAAGGGCTCAGCCACATACAGTGAGTGACCATCATATTAGATAATGCAGGCATAGAACATTTCCATCATTATGGAATGTTCCATCAGACACCCGGGTTCTGTAGTTTTCCTCCTATCACATTTAGAACTGCTTGACTTCCAGCTATATTTGTACCTACCATAAATTTAGGACTTAGGACTAATATTTATCAGGAATATAAGCATAGACACAACACTTAGAACATAATAGGACCCAATAAATATATCTTAAGAGAAAATCATCTGCCAGATCTAACTCTTGTCTTTTATCAAATTGCTTTTTCTTCTAATCAAGCTCAAATTCCACTTCTGGCAACTAAACTTCTACCTGTGCTTTTGGACAGACCATAGTCACTTAAAATCCCATCCACTGTATCACAAGATAGTGCGTTTTGGTGCAGGGGCTTTTAATTTCTATGTTAGCCATAAAACTTTCACCCCAAATAAATATGGTAGGGAACCCTCCAATGCATAAGTGATAAAGTTATAACTTCTCTGGTTAAGTTTGGTAGAGAACTCACTGGCTCTCTTGCCCCACAGATTTCTCTTTAGGCAGATCTGTGGAATTTAAGGGCTTCACAGAACACAGCTTAACAACCATTGTTATAACACAGAGAATACAGGACTTAGGGTCACAAATTCTGAGTTACAATTACAAACCCATTAATAACCAACTACACATCCTTGAACAAATCTTTTAACATCTAGTATTTTTATTTTTGACATCTCTAAAATAAGCACATCACTTAGCGCTTTGTTCACATATTTCTGTGCAGATTTGCTGACATAATGGGTGTGAAAGTAGTTTGCAATTTGTACAGTGATATCCCAAAAGGAAATCATGTGTTTATTGCTTTTCTTGTCAGACATCCATTCAGGAATTATAGCCAGTTACCTGCTAACAGATGATCTCTTCATCAAAACTAACATCCTGCACCACTAATTCTAAGATTTTCCAGACCTTGTTGGCTTGTGGTGACAAATGAGGTTCTAATATTAATAAAATTTAATGACTCTTGTTTTGACCTGCTCACACAGGACCTGCAGACTCCTTCAAATTGTCTCCCAATTATTCCAAGAAGTCCACAGGGGATTTTTCATATGTACTTATGAGCAAGCACACATTTATAGTCAGTAAGTCATTTCTTCTATTTTTTTTCTCCCTTGCAATGAATCTCTTTATCCACACCCTTGTCCATATAGGTCTGTGAAGGAGACTACCTGTGTTTCTAACATCTGTTTCCGTAAACTCCCTGCTTTCTTCATAGTTTAGCAGCACTCCTGAAATTGCCCCCTATCCTCTATTTCTATGTGTTCTGTCCAGAAGAATGGGAAGGGACACATTTTCCTCACTCAGTAATACATGATTTCACCCGCACACAGAAGTAGCACTGCTTGGCCACTATAACTCCCAGGCCAACTGTGGATACAGTTCTTTGCTTTTTGACCAAGAACTCCCTTCTCTAAAGGATTCACCCATGGGTCCTTGAGGATGTGTGGATGGTGGAAGTGGAGGGATAAACTGATGTCTAGTCAGGGACAAAGACAAGGCCATAGTTAAGAAAACAACACCAAAAGATCACATTAAGGTATAGTGAGGTTGGAAATAGCTTGAGATGGGTTTTATGGAATGAATCAGGATAAGTGGCTCAGGTCTAAGTCTATGAAAAGCAAGAAGGCTGAAAACATACTTTTAGGGGCAGTTTTCCTATGCTAATATAACCACTTTTATCTTTTAATTAATAATGTTTCAGGAAGACAATAATTCTAACATTTTGGAGCACAATCACAGAAGGCACATCAGAATCTTGGCAAATGGAGTTAAGAGGGATGTTACATGTAGTTTGAAAAAAAAATCTTTGAATGTTTACTTTTCTCCCACACAGAGCCACACTTTATTATAGTGTGTAGCCTTCCTGGCTAATGGGCTGGCTGTGTAGTAAAAGGCACTACCCCACTGAGCACTGACCAAATTCAGTTACTAACTTCAGGATTCAGTCACTAACTCAAAAATAGCCCCCATGATCTTGGGTATTTGTGCCCTTGTATGGTCTCCCCCAACAATGAATCAGAGCTGGTCTTTGTGACCAATAAAGTATGACAGAAGTAGTAGTGTGACCTACAAGACTAGATCATACAAAGCATTGAAGTCTTCTTAGCTTTCTTGGATCAGCTGCTGTGGAAGAAGCTGCCTGCCATGCCATGAGCTCACTCAAGTACCCCTCTGGAGAGGGCAATGTGGAGAGAAGCTGGTGGCCCCCACCACCAACCAATGTTAACTTGCAAGCCACATGAATGAGTCACCTTAGAAGTGGCTCTGCCTGCCACAGTCAAGTCTTCAGGTGACTATCACTCCAGCCAATGGATGATTACAACTTTAGGACAGACTGTGAGGCAGACTGCTCAGCCAATCCACTCCCAAATTCCTGACTCATAGACTAATAGTAAATATTTATTGTTACATTAAGTCGCTATGTTTTCAGATAATTTGTTATGCAGAAATAGATAACTAATACAATAACTAAGAGTAACTCACCTGAATTTCACTATCACTTTGAATCAATTGTACACTTTCTTTCCCATATTGAACCACATAGACATTCTAAATTTTTTTAGAGACCCACTAAAGAGTGTTAAAAAAAAAAAGGGACACTAAAGGATGGATTTTTTTAAGTTGATTTTTTAAAAAAATATTATATTTACTTACTTATTTGAGAGAGAGAGAGAGAGAGCATAGAGGGAGAGTGAGAGGGAGAAGCAGACTCCCCACTGAGCAGAGACCTCAATGTGGGGCTTGATCACAGGACCCTGAGGTCATAACCTGAGCCAAAATCAAGAATTGGATGCTCATAACAAATAACACAGAGGACATGGGGAGATGGAGAGGAGAAGGGAGTTGAGGGAAATTGTGGGGGAGATGAACCATGAGAGACTATGGACTCTGAAAAACAACCTGAGGGTTTTGAAGGGGCGGGGGGTGGGAGGTTGGGGGAGCCAGGTGGTGGGTATCATGGAGGGCATGCATTGCATGGAGCACTGGGTGTGTTGTAAAACTATGAATTCTGTTACGCTGAAAAGAAATGAAATTAATAAAAAAAAAAAAAAAAAGAATTGGATGCTCAAAGGACTGTAGCACCCAGGGTCCCAACTCTGACTATTTTTAGTAAAAATAATACTTTATTGGAAAGATAACAGGTAGGAATTCCTAGGAAATTATGAGAAATCTGGAGAACATACCTCAAAAAAGATAGCAAGAAGTCCAGTTTAATAATCTAGATAATATGAAATCTTTACTTCTTGAGAAGTACTGCTTCTGAAATGAAAATGTGTGACCATTTCTACTTTCAATCACACTTCATTTTGTATAAGACTGAGAATCCTGAGAAAACAGAGTCTAAATACTCACTTAACCACATGTATCTTGGTTAAGAAAGGTACTAGCATTTTGATTGTAATCTTTCCACTTACCCTGATTCATTCCAGGATATAATTTTTCAAACGCAATTTAAGTCATTGTTTTTATTGATAAGAAGCTAGAGTAGATCCTGAGGGTTACCATTAGGTTCAAATAGTATAATGTAGCCACTAAAAGCTCATTCAGTCTTAGGCTATACTGAATGAGAGTCAAGGTTTCCAAAATAAGAAATATGATAGCTACATTCTAATATGTATTGGTCAGACAATGCTGGAAAAATTGGCCTTAACATACATATCGTTGAGTCCAAAATAGATGATTCCAGTGTATTTGTAAATACATAAAAACAAACCATTATTTTTTTAAAGATTTATTTATTTGAGAGAGAGAGAGAGAGAGAGAGAGAATGCATGAGTGGGGACGGGGCAGAGGGAGAGAAACTCAAGCAGACTGTGCTGAGAGTGGAACTCTATGTGGGGCTCAATCCCACAACCCTGAGACCATGCCCTGAGACAAAATCAAGAGCTGGATGCTCAGCTGACTGAGCCACCCAGGTGCCCCTGCATATACACATTTGTAGTGGGTAGGATCCACTTCACCAACTCGGGTCATATATAAAGTCATTAGCTACAGTATTCGAATAAATTGCTCAGGACTTCGTGTGTCTAACTTGACAGGATATTTTATTTCTCTTGCTCTCTGTCTTCTTGTTTCTGAAAACCTCCAGAACTCATTCAGTTCAAAGGGCCCAATTACATGCAGGTGCCAAACATTAGGCAAAGAAAGAAATAAAGAGCTTAAAGGATTTCTAGGCTAATCTTCATATGCTATCACTTCTGTCCTTCCTATTTAAGGAATGTTGGTACCATGCTGATAAAGGACTATGACCGAGATAGGCTAGACATTAAGCAATATTTTTCTTTTTCTTGGGTGTATCAGACATTTATATTTCCTGGCTTCTTTTTAAGATATGTTGGGCTCCTATGAATAGAATCTAACCAATGCACATTAAAAGGAAGTAATATATGGCAGTCTTGGGCCTGAGCATAACTCCTGAATGATTGCCCATGCTATTTCTTCTCCCTCCATGGCAGACGTGGTTATGTGTTGAAGATAGTGACATCTCAAGGTACAAGAAGCCTGGATTCCTGACCAATCCTGAGGAGGAGAACTGTACAAGAGAGCTGTCCGGGGGAGCTGTCCATCAAACTCAAAGCCTTTATCTTGTTAAACTGCAGAGCATTCGGGTAATTTTTACTACAGCAAAGTCTATGACTAAAACAGAAAGCTCACCATTTGAGTTCCTTTAAGGAAAATAATTCTCCAAGAATATACTCATACTCTTAGTAATTAATTCCAAAGCATCATCTTTCTACTAAACTAGCTTAGTTAGTCATGGACCATGTTACAGTCAGTTTTCTTCTCCAGCCATTAAAGGGTCCAGGCCAATAATCTAGATGTCTATTTCTTTCAGAGCTAGTTCAACTTTGGAGCCTTTGGTACACTTTCCAGCTATCTTACCTCATCTGGGAATAAACCCACCAGAGAGACCCCATCAAAATTTGATCTCAAAAAGGTGGTATTTGAGGTCTCTATTCCTTCCTTTCTAAGAGACTTCAAATTTACTCAAATCCTCCCCAGGGATCCATTCTATATACCAGGAGTATTAAATGGGGCAGGGTTTGCCAGTAAATGAGAAGTTGTATTAAATACTTCCCTTCCAGTAGGGCAGGGCAAACTGTAGCCTGCTGACAAAATCTGGTCAGTGCCCCATTTTTATAGAGACTAGAAACTGAGAATGGTTTTAACATTTCTTTAGGTTTGTAAATGAATGAGAAAAAAAGAGGAGGATAAATGGCAGCAATAGAAAACTTGGAGGCCCAACAAAACCTTAACCATTTACTTTATTTTCTCCTTGGCACTTTCCAGTACAAGATTACTGACCTTTGCTTTAGAGAATTGGGCTAGTACTAACTTAAACTTATATAAATGAGGAATCAGTTAAGTGACATTTCCTGGGAAAAGTTCTACTCCAGTATAATCTTTTGCGTCCATTTTCAGAAATAGACCATTTAAGTTTAGTCTCACCCAACCATCCTGCTAACATTGAAGGATGTATCATCAATAATTTTGGAGGGTTATATGACAAGATATGAAAAGCAGCCTTTTTTGCATAGAAATTCTTCATAGGCAATTTTAAAACACTTTCGCCTAGTTGTGTTTTCTAATTCTTTTTCAGTGACTTTTTATTACTTGTGCTATTTTCGAAAAGGACTGTTTCTAGTTCTGGGGGATATGAAAAATAGAAAAATCAACACATGGAATGCATTCAGTGATAATTCTTATGAGAAACAATTTCAGGAAGCAGGGAAAATTTTTCCTGGAGAAGAGAAAACTCAGAGGAGCTGTGACAACATCTTTGAAATTTCAGAAAGATCCATTAGAGGAGAAAGGAATTTCACTTATTCTATATGATTAAAAGGAGTAGGATTAGGAAGGAAAGAGTAGCCTACAGGGAGACCAATTTCTGCTTATTATAAGAAAACCTTTCTAAAAGTCATGGAAGACCAAGAAATGCATTGGATAAACATTTGGCATGGAAGTTATAAAAGACGTTTGATCATATGATTGGATTAGGAGTTTTTGAGTCTTATTTATGCAAGCACACAACACTGAATATTTGAAAACACTGCTGATATAAATTCTACATCCTCCATCTACCTACTCAGGCCACCTACAGTCTGCACATGGACATCATTCCCAGTCATTGCAAATATTTCTGATCGTTAATTCATAACATCTCTGGAATCAAAGGCATAGGTGAGGAATCAAACAATCTGATCATATTCTCCCTTTGCACTGACAGGAGTTCTTTGATAGGAACTGGGTACCTGAAATGCCTCCAGTCCTATCCACACAGAATGGAGGAAAAGAGCAGGGGTGGAATAAAGGAGAAAGAAAGACAGCAGAGGAAAAGCAGAGAAGGGGGATGTGACATAGCTAGGGCTCTTTTCCCAGAGCTAAGATGAAATTACCAGGCAACTATGTTTTCCCTCCAGGAAAATCAACCCTGTCTTAGTTCTTTCTATTGTTTTCTATTTCTGGGGTTTTTGTTTTGTTTTGTTTTTTGGTTTTTTGTTTTAGTGGGGTTTTTTTGTTTTGCTTTTTTGGTCTTTCAGCTCTTTTTTTTTTTTTTTTTTTTTTTTTTTTTTTTTTTTTTTTTTTTTTTTTTTTTTTTTTTTTTTTTTTTTTTTTTTTTTTTTTTTTTTTTTTTTTTTAATTTTCCTTGTCATGGTTATTTAAAAGTGACCCAAACAGAGCAGTAATATGTCCAGATGGCAGAGTTAAAGCAATCTGGGGAAATTAGCTAAGCACATTGTGCGATCAAAGACAGCTGATTTTTGGTATAATTAAATGTGTTCAGGGAAAAACCTACAGACAAGAGCAAGGCTCAAGGGGCAGCCATTGACCTTCGATCTATTCAAGCCAGACAGCACGTAAATCAGCCTTATAACCTAGGGACACAAGGAACCACTGAAGCAGATTGCAAGATTGGCCTCTTTTCCTTGGCTTGAGAAGCTATTTAGGATTAAATTATAAGATGCTGAGGACACTTAATTGTCCCCGGAAGTCACTCTCCTTCTCCATGCCTCATTTTCATCTGAAATAAGGTTAGGACTACTGTTTCTCACTTAAGGTTCGCTATCCTCAAGGATTTAGGAATATACATGGTAGTGATGAAAATCAGTAGGTTATTTTCAGTGTCTCCAAGTTTAATAGAAATCATAAGGCCATAAAAGTGATGATGGTTGAGTTTGATTCTGTTTGGAATTTGTCAATGCACTGAGATTATATCGGTGTTTTAAGGTGATTAAAAAAATACCACCTGGCTATTAATAACTTGAAGGACTTTCTGGGAATTGACCAGTGGACCAGACATTAGTAACAACACCTGGGTCATGACCCAATAATGAAGCTTTCAATTAAGAGAAAAAAAATAAATACCTAAATAAAAGATGAAACACATAAGAAAGTCCAAATTGTTCCTCAAGTCCTCACACTCTTTAATTCAAAGTTCCTAATTTCTGTGGCCTTAATCTGTCATGATCATATTTTAAATTGTTTACTCAAAACTAATTTTCCAGGATAAACTTATAAATGGATTTGCTTCCATGAAGGACCAAATGGATGATATTTTTCTCTATAAAAGGATTAAGTTTTATAATTTCCCTCCTTTGCACTGGAGGTACAATTTAAAGGCTAAAACAGCATTTGGAAATGTGAGCATCAGGCCTTTCCTTTGCCAAGGCTTTCTCTCCTTGGGGGCGCTGCTGATGTCTGTAGACACACCAAGCAATTTTTCCTTTGTGCTTGTTTTTGTAAAGCTCTTTTTAAATAGAAATGATTACTTTAGATCTTCTTTGTGGGCAGTGACAGTAATGGAGCTAACAACTACAGGAAAACTCTCAGCACCCACCTTCTCAAAGTATAGATGTGTTTATGGCCAAGTGTACAGCTTCTCTTTTCAAAATGTACTATTTTAGGTCTTCAACATCTGCCATTGGTATTATTTTAATAATTGGTTTCCTGGCTTCTGATCTTACTATCTTACTGTTACTGCCAGATAAATCTTTCTAAGGCATAATTCTGAAAATATTTTTTGCTCAAACTCTTTTAATGGCTCCTTGTTGAATATAAAAAGAAATGAAATCTTTTTAGTTTGGGATTCAGGGCGATGTATATTCTGGCCTTGAAATTCTTTTTCAGACTGTTTTTCCATTATAGTCTCCTTTACTTTTAACTCAAGCAATGGACAGTGCTTACTGTCCTCCATTTTACCATGCATTTCTCATGCCTCCAAACCATTGCTCATGCTGTTCCCTATGGCTAAGATGCTCTTTCTTTAAAACATTTTGTTTTATTTAAATTCAATTAGCCAATATCATTAGTTTCAGATGTAGAGTTCAATAATTCATCAGTTGCATAGAACACCCAGTGCTCATTACATCACATGCCCTCTTTAATGCCCATCACCCAGTTACCTCACCTCCTTACCCACCTCTCCTCCAGCAACCCTGTCTGTTTCCTGTGTCTCTCATGGTTTGGCTCCTTCTCTGATGACTTCCCATTCAGTTTTCCCTCCCTTCCTCTATGATCCTCTGCACCATTTCTGTGAGTGAAACCATATGATAACTGTCTTTCTCTGACTGACTTATTTCACTCAGCATAATACCACTGAATTCCAACCACGCTGATGTAAATGGTAAGTATTCATCCTTTCTGAAGGCTGAGTAATATTCCATTGTATATATGGACCACATCTTCTTTATCCATTCATCTGTTGAAGGATGTCTGGAGTCCTTCTACAGTTTGGCTATTGTGGACATTGCTGCTATAGACATTGGGGTGCGGGTCAATACATTTGTATCTTTGGGGCAAATACCTAGTAGTGCAATTGCTGGGTCAGAGTGTCTTTAAAAGATTTTTAAAATCTTTTTGAAGTTGCTTTTTGTGTTATTATTATTGACTACCCTCACCCATATTAATAAAAAGAAATTATTAAATCTCAGGCTACCAGCTCAAATGTTTCTCTAAGAAACACAGAATCTTTCCAGCAATTCTGCTTCCGTCCTTCCACAGAACTTTGCACATTTTAGTCAGCCTTACCTTTTATTACATAGACTGGTTTGGCACTTTTATGAACTTCTATAGATTAAGAATTAAGTTCTTTCATCTTGAATCTCCACAAGGCCTTAATGGAGTCTCTATTTTAGTTCAGTTGTCCCCAAACTAACCAACTGATAAATTATCCTCTAAAAATTCTCCTGAAGAGATACAGCGACAATGTAAGAAAGGCTATCTTCCTGTGACTTCATAATTAAAGGGTAAAAATGAATATTTTGATGTTCATGTTTAAAATAAGCCCCCACAATCTTTATTAAATGTTTTCCTGAGCCACCTTAGCTTTTCCAACTTCCCAAGTGGTATAACCAATAATATGTTTGTTTTGTTTTGTTTTGTTTTGTTATGTCAGGAGCCTGGGTGTCTGATGCTGCCACTAGAAAACCACCCCATCCCAGATACTTCCCAAGGGTCCTGAGCAAAGACGGGGCCTATTGCAAGAAAAAGCATATTCCCACTCAAGAAAAAGTCCTTTTCATTCTACTTCTGCAAGAGTTAAGGAAAAGAGACGTGGAATTCTGGGGATGTCTTACCAAAGCTGCCCTGAGGTGTCAGATACAGATGAGGGTCCTGGGGAAAGACAATGTGGTCAGTTACCATGTGGGACAAGTTGTAAGATTAAACAGAGGGAGAGTTCGAGAAATAGATGAGACTCAAAGTCAAAGGTAGGGCAAAGACTGCATTTCTTAAGCTATTGTTAATTACTTTCCCATTGTTATTAAAAACCTAAGAATGTCTGTGGTAGAACTTAGCACCAATGTATCAAAACGGCTGAAAAAGAACCAGACAAGGGAAAAATCTTGATAGTTAGCTCAATTATGCAGCCTTACTGTGGTAAAATATATCATGGCCATTAGATTTTAATAACTATTGAAAATGGCTTGCAGACCCCTGTTATAATCTTTGTAGATTCCTAAGAGCTCACAATCTAAGATTTGGGGGAATTATTAGAGAAGGTCAATCCTAATTCTTTCAGCTTTATTTCTGGAACATGAGGAACTTAATATTTGCCTTAGGTTTACTTTGTCGTCCTATGGCTCTACACGCAGAAGTGAAGGTCTTCATTTTAAATCCTCTGTTCCCTCTGAGGCCACTTGTATGTTGATGACTCCAGTCTCCTAATCTACCTTATTCCTTCAGGAAAGCTAATGACGCCATCTGCAACTATTTGAAGACAAAGAGCTCCAGATGCAAGCCTCACAAAGAATTTTCTTCAAGGGAAGATAAAAATGCACAGTATGACATGACAGTCACATGACACCACTGGAGAATAGGCCTTCGGAATCTTCTGGAGAAAGCATTCTGTGGCGTGAGACTGGAGGCGCTGTTCCTCTCAGCCATGGCTTGGGAATTTTGCAGAATCCCGTTCCCTTCCCTCCTTGTCATGAAAAATCTGTGCTCAGCTTGCTGACCTTTTCTCTTCTTGTTCTTTTATTTTTATTTATAAAAACAACACATGGGTTACTACCAAAATAACAAGTAAAAAACCAAATTATTCTTTTACTATCCCTTTACACCTCTCATTTTACTGCTAATCCCAATTCAGGGCGTATTCTTACACATCTTTTTGTCTGCATGCACTGAAAGGTGTATGCATGTGTGTTTTTTATCTACTTTTTTTTTTACATCATTTCATATAAATTATCACGTCAGGGATGAGTGTTCTCTTTACAATCTTATTGTTGAAATGAACTGGATGTAGAAACATGTTTTTGTGTCTTTTTTTCCCCCCCCTAGAGATTTGGCCCTCTGCTTGATTCCAAATCATGGGTTTACGATCCACTGTCCCATAGCTGCGATCAGAAAATAATTTCAGTATTCATATCTGTCTTATTCCTTACCACGGTCTTCTGTGAGAATTTGCCAGCCTTTAAGATGAGGAACAACTATACAACACTGGTGTGTCGGCAGCTGAATATTTCACAGGGAAAAGATATAGTTCGAAAACCTGAAACCTCTAAATCAAATGAAAATGCAACCACTGGTTGATGGTTAACTGCAGATCACCTCCGCTTTTCTTTCCCCTCTCTTCCTCTACTTCTTTCTGTCTTTCACATATTCTTTTTTTCGTGTTTGTGTCTTTCCTTTCTTGGTTGTCTCTTTCCTCTGTGTTTCCTTCTCTTCAATCTACATCTTTTCTCCCTTTGCTCACACTCTTCTTTCCTATCCTTTAACTGTTCTTTTTATAAAACTATAGCATTTTTAAAAGCATACTTATAGTAATGACTTAACTAAATAAACTATAGCATATTGACACAATGGGATAATATGACCATTAAGTTTTACAGTGTGGAAATACATGTTTAGCATTTAAAAATGTATATAATACACAGTTAAATTTTTTAAAAATCTACAAAACTATTTTTATATGGTAACAACTCATTTTGGAAAATAATTTAATTTATATGGACGTGGGATATTATAAAACAGTTAACAGAGTATATCTTTTGGTGGTAATAACATTATATTGTTTCATGTTACTCTTTTTGAGTTTTCTGTATCTTAAGTTATTTTCTTGTGTGGTATACACAGCACATCAAAATGCTTCTTTTTTTTTTTTTTTTTCTTTTTTTTTAAGTAGGCTGCATGCCCAATGTGGAGCCCAACACAGGGCTCACACTCAGGACCCTGAGATCAGGACCTGAGCTGAACTCAAGAGTCAGACACTAAACCCACTGAGCCACCCAGGAGCCCCTCAAAATGTTTTTACAAAGGAATTTCAGACATATTTAATGCCTTTATTGAATGAAAGTGTTTTGTCTTTTCTAAAATTTTGGTAAGATAAATTGTGCAATCAAAAGTGCATCATAGAAGGAGAAAACTAAGTTAAAATTAGAACTGAACATCAATAAAAATTAACTGACCTTTCAGCCATTTAGAAGGCTAAGGAGAAAAAGCAGAAGAACTCTTCCGCACAACGGCAAACTGGACCTTGACATTTAGGAGGCTGCTACCATCAGGAAGAGACTCACCCCATGCCTCCAGGACTCAAATTGGCCCCACCTGGTCTCAGGCCCACCAGACCCCGCAGCCTCAACCCATATGGGACCTCAGAGCAAAGTCCTACAAATAACAC
Organism: Mellivora capensis; assembly: GCA_004024625.1. Lineage (NCBI taxonomy): Eukaryota > Metazoa > Chordata > Mammalia > Carnivora > Mustelidae > Mellivora > Mellivora capensis. The sequence continues at coordinate 7,840 of PISX010004786.1, read as the reverse complement.
TTGTGCTTTTAGTACCTTCCTGAGGACAAAATGAACAAAATAAAATTTAAAATATGTATTATATACATATAATATAAAATTTAAAAGGAAAATAAATTGGTTTTCATTTATTTGTGGCCTTGAATTGAATCCTTACTCCCCAGTCCTCTCTTCTACACTGAAGTTCTTGCCCCTAAAATCAAAACCCCGCAGATTCAGGGGAAGCATACAAGAGTTAAACATGAAGAGGCTGCCATCTTGTGGCCCCTTGGAAGTTTTTTCCACTGTCCACTTGGTTGTACTGTTACACAACACAGCTGGTTCCTATTAGTCTTGTTTCAGAGTGTGGACTATGAATACAAATCCTATTCATGTGTTAAAGCAGGATTGGGGTCTTACGCAGTCATTTTTTATGACTTTTAAAAAGAAAGGGTCATTTGAGTCAGGGCGTGTGGTTTATTTCCGGCAGTTTTTCCATTAACATTATTCTGAATGACCTACTGTCTTCAGTCGTGGGAGGCCTTCAGAAATTCACAGTGCACCTTACTGTGTGTGTTTGCTGCATTCTAAGGACTTTTCCCCGACAACCAGAGAAAAGACGGCTATGCATAAAGGGTCTCTGTATATTAGCCGAACAGAGAAAATATTATAAAGACGTCTTAGAATTTCATAGTGTGCAAAAATTTTTATCTGGAGGCTCTGCTCAAAGACACATGCACCCGAACACACAATTCACCTATTCATTTGATTTTCCAGTGTTTGAGGAAAAGGCATGGCGGACTTCAAATTGCCTTGCATCATTTTGTCAGATGTGAAGATAGCTCTTTGGTCAAATAATCAGCATTGAAATTACTAAAAAGACTTCAAATCTATTCCAATATAGGCTCCTCAGACCTAAAAAGCACTATACATACCAACTATTAACCACTGTCCAGGAGTTAGAGCTTCTGGAAACAAAAAACTTTCAAGGAATGAATGACTCTTGCAAAGCCTCTATAACTGATTCATCTACTTCTCCTTCTAATTCAGTTCTGGGGAATCTATGTTCTGACCTTCCTATCATACTCACACATCATACTAAGTTCTCCCTCCAAATCTCTCTTATCCCATGTTTCTAACTCTCCCCTGATGTCTTGCCCCTTCAACTATTTTTTTATTTTTATTTTTGTTATTTCCTTCATCAACTTCCCCTTGGTGTATAAATTAACTAAAACTTCCTGATCCCACAAAATACAGTGAAACAAAACAAGGTAATAAACCTAGTTTTCTCAATCCCGTATTTCTCTTAAGTCAGAGTTCTCAGCCTTCTTTCCCCTCCAAAGGTTTCAAAAATATACTTTATATTTCTGCCTTTCTGTGACTTTGATGATGGGACTCAGACATGAGAACTCAACTGGATACAGATATTAAGATGTCTCCAATACTGAGGCTATATTTTACATAATCAAAGTGAAAATGATTGATGGGGAGGGGTTAAAGGACAAAAAAACAAGAGAGTTCAGTGTCACTGGGCACCAACAATAGTCATATGACCAATGGCCAAAATAACCAACAACAATAAGTATGCTGACTGCTCTCTATGTTGACCACCCATTTTATACTATCCCCTTTCTTAGGTATTTGCATTCTTTTCATTTAATTCTCACAGAAGTCATTAAGATAGATATCATTTCTCCTCTGCTGTTGAAGAGTCTGAGGCTCAAAAGATTTATATTATTTCCCAGTTTTTCAAAATAAAGTGACAGAGACAGGAATTTCAGCCCTCTTTGTAATATATCACATGACCCAAATGATACTTAATAAATATATATGTATGTGTATATGTAATGTTATATAAAAATGGGTCATATATTTTTATAAGAAATATTTTTATATGTCATATTTTTTAAAAAGTATTTAAAGCTATCTCCTTTCCTCTGTCTCTGTCTTGATAAGTGCCCAAGGACTCTCAGGATGAAAACATTCTTCTCTTTTCCTGCCTCACTCCTTCTTGATTTTATTGTACTTCTACAATATGTTGATTCCCAGGTGCACTGCTTTGGTTCTTCATCTTCACCTATGTTACAAATAAAGTTTCTAAAAGATTACAAATACTGTAGATAATATCTTAGCTTCCCAATTCCACCCTCTGTCTCTAGAGATTGAATTTTTTTTTAAAGATTTTATTTATTTATTTGACAGAGATTACAAGTAGGCAAAAGAGGCAGGCAGGGAGAGAGAGGAGGAAGCAGGCTCTCCTAGGAGCAGAGAGCCCGATGTGGGGCTCGATCCCAGGACCCTGGGATCATGACCTGAGCCAAAAGCAGAGGCTTTAACCCACTGAGCCACCCAGGCGCCCCTAGAGATTGAATTTTTAAAAACCATTCTCATGATAACCTTGTCTTCTTAATCTTTTTTTTTTTTTGAGAGAAAAGAGTGTGTACATGTACACATACACATGTGCAAAAGAGGGGCAGAGGAAGGGAGAAAATCTTAAGCAGGATCCATGCCCAGCACAAAGCCCTGTGCGAGACTTGATTTCACACCCCCAAGATCAGGACCTGAAATCAAGACTCTGATGCTTAACTGACTGAGCCACTGAGATGCCCCTTTACTCTTTTATTTTGGGGAAAAAAAAAAGTATTAGTTTTCTGTTGCTGCTGTAGTAAATGCCACATATTTACTGGCTTAAACAACAGAAGCTTATTATATTAGAGTTCTGGAAATCAGAAATCTGAAAAGGCTCTCACTTAGGTAAAATCAACAGGTCAGCAGGGCCATATTTCTCTGGAAGCCTTAGAGAGAATCTGCCTTTTCCAGCTTCTAGAGAACATCGGAATTCCTTGGCCAGTGGACCCTTCTTTCATCTTCCAAGCCAGCAACTTCAAGCCCAGCCTTTCTCATACTGCTATTTCTCCCTCTTCTATACTCATCCACTTACCAGAACCCTTGTGATTAACCCACTGAGATAATCCAGAATAATCTCCCCATCTCAGATTCAGCTAATTGACAACTAATTCCATCAGCAATATAATGGCTCTTTGCAGTGTAACCTAACCTGTTTATAAATTCTGGGGATTAGAATGTGGATATTTTTAGGGGGTCACATTCTGCCAACATGGAGTTGGAGAAGATTCACTAGAATTCATATAATATGTAGATACGTGGAGAGAAAAGTCTTCACCACCATGACTTTTCTCTCCACGTATCTACATATTATATGTGTTGACATAAACACATGCATATTATATGTAATATAATATATATAGATATATGTACATTAAATCTACACATATGTATGTATTATATGTATATTACTTATGAAATATTTGAAAGTAAGTGACAGACATTTTGACCCTTTATATTTCAGAACCTCTTAAGAACAAGGACATTTGTTTATAACCACAGTGAAATTAGTAAAATGCATAATAAATTAACAATTATGCATTACTATTATCTAATACTTACATTTTACTAGTTGCTCTAAAAAGGTCCTCCACAAGAAAAAAAGAATTCCAATCTTTCCAACCCATGATCATTCACTGCTGATATTTTTGAAAAGTCTGTATGGGACAGTTATTTTACAGAATGTACTTCAATCTTGGTTTTTCAAAATTTTCCTCACAATTAGACTCTAGTGATACATTTTGTCTCAGCACTACATAAGCATGAGTGACATAGCATAATCTATGATACTACAGCAGCATGATGACAGAGAATCTCAATACACCACATAGAGAGGCACATCCTATCAGATTGTTCTGTTATTGGTGGTGTTAATTTTGATGACTTGAATCGTGGTGTTTGCCAGTTTTCTTTAATACACACTTGCCATTTTCCCCTTCATAAGTGATTAATAGTCTTTGGGACAGAATTTGAGACTATAGATATGCTAATCTCCATCCCAACAAACATTCACCCGAAGTTTTTAGCATCTACCACTGATCCTTGCTTGAATCAATTATTAGTAAAAATGACTACAAAATGGGGATTTGTTGAAAACTTTATCATTGTTTCTATGCTTATGAGTTGGCTTTTTATTATAAAAATTACACCCATCTTCCAAATCTCCAGTGCCTACTCATGGCCAACAGAACAAACTCCTAACCAAAGTAACAAAAACAATGTGGGACTTCAGGGCCATAAGGATGTAATCTTCCACTTAATGCAAGTTATAACCTAAAGAGACTCTAGCTGACATGCCAATATTTCTGTTTACACTAATTGCACCTTGGTCTATGTGATGGGAAGAAGGGTCTTTAAAGAGGAAAGGATTAATGTGATCTTTTACTAAGCTGACCATTTTGTTCATGGTTACATGAGTGAGGCCAAAAGCTATGCTAAGTGTGGGGAAGGGAAAACACGTGCTGTATACCGACTTCCCCGGAAATAAGGCATTTAGGGAGTATGAATCTTGGAAAGCTCAGACTAACTTTTCAAACTCCTAAGAAGGAATATGAATTTCTTCTACATAAATAGAAAACTCGAGTTCATTTTTTGACAGTTCTTTACAGAGCTATTTCTCCATGATCACATTCAATCAGTTTGTAGTAACCAAACACAGGCCACAGACATTTTCATCTATCTTGTGTTGGAGACTCTGATTATACTGCAAATTTGATTCAGTATTATCATATAAAATCCTTGGTTGGGCAAATCAGGCCATTAAAGAGTCCTTGAGGTCTAGGTCTTTGATTTCACAGATTCTCAAATATATAGCTCTGGCTGAGTACTAGATTATTGTGTGATCCTGGCTTAGTAAGTTTTTTACTAATTTTATACTAACTGTCAATGCTGTGCTTAGTGACATGAACTAAGAAAGTGATACAATAGTATGCTTGTCATCAAGGAATACATAATTCAGTTGGATAAGTTACATAGCTGATGGAGAACAACCTTCAAGATTTAAGACCTTTGTTAAAGAACCACAGCTTAAGTCTTAAAAAAATTGGATTAGATTTGAATTGGAGGAGAGGTTTTTCAGTAATGGAAACTGCATACACATGTGGGAAGCAGGAACAAAGGTGACGCTGCTGTGGAAAAATGAGAACAATGAAGAGGAAGGTTGGAGAGTAGAGAGGAATGATTTGTAGGAGTGAGATGGGGCCAGCTTGTGAGAGCTCTTGGAGTCTAGGAAAAGATGTTTCACTTTCATAGGATAGATTGTGGTTCTTAAGAAAGATAAAAATAGTACTTTAAGAAAATTATCATGTGGATTCACAGGATGGATTAGAATGGACAGAGACATGAGGTAAGGATATTGCTTAACAAGCATTGTGAAATGCTTGGTAAACTCAAAAACACGATGCAAAATCTTACAAATGTGAAGGAGAACCAGAAACAGAATAAACTCCTCTGGAATATAGAAGGCAGAATGAGTTTAACAGATTTGAGAAGAAGAATCAAAGTAGGTTAGAGGGACATTTCAGACTAATAGCTAAACTCCATGTCCAGTCTAGTTCTGGCTGCTAGCAGATAGTGAGTATGCACAATAACTTGGCATGTCTACAAAAAGAAAGAAAGAAAGAAAGAAGTATTTGAAATAATGATTCAGTTAATTTACAATTTAAAGACCTTCATATTGACTGCCTATTTATTATTTCAGGAAGCTTAGCAATGACTTGAAGAGCACAATAGAAAATAATAAATAAGCCTGGGTTAAGAGTAAGCAAAAAAAAAAAAAAAAAGCAAAAAAAAATCATAAAGACTGGCTACAAGATGGAACCATAAATAAGGTTAATCATTCAAACTATAATGAGTCATGCATTTAATATGGGTTTGAGCCAGCAATTTGGCTTTAAACTTTCTGGCAACTCATGTCAAAAGGGAAGAACTTGGCATTTAGACAAACCAGTGTCATCTGATAAAACCATATGGATTACTAGATGGAATTCTAAGTAATCTTGTTTCTAAAGTTAGCAAGATAACCTCCCATTATAGGTATTTTCAGGTGAAAGCTATTTTTCTGTGCCACAAGACTTTCTTTCTATCTTTCTCTCCTCCCTCCCTACCACCTGACATACACTGTATGCACAGCTACACAGAGAAAAGTACTAGAACCAACAGTAATTAAAGAATAGTTGATGTCTAACTTTGGCCATATTGGTGAGGTGTTTTTTTTTTTTTAACATTTTATTTATTTATTTGCAAGAAAGAGAGAGAGAGAGAAGGGGAGAGAGCATGAGAAGGGAGAGGGTCAGAGGGAGAAGCAGACTTCCTACCGAGCAGGGAGCCTAATGCGGGACTTGGTCCCTGGACTCCAGGATCATGACCTGAGCTGAAGGCAGTCACTTAACCAACTGAGCCACCCAAGCACCCCTTTATTGGTGGTAAGTTTTAATGGATAGCGCACTACTTCTCTTCTTCACACACACACACACACCAGAAAATGTTCCCTTAAGGTACAAATACATAATTGATTGTTGTAAACTTACATCTTGTGTTGGGCTTGATAAAATTAAGGATTTGTAAGTAGCAGAGTGGGTAGGAAAAAAGTGAGAGAAAAAGAAAATGGGATTCTTTTAAATACTTTTTCTATGATCTGAAAATTTATCAAAGCTGGTATTTGACATTGATCATAATAGGGTTCCACCATGAAGCTTAACTGAATCTGTTCCAAGAAGTTACCTAAATTTGGCAGGCAGACAATGTTGCATACCTTAGGAAAGATTAGAAAATCACGCAAGTCAAATGTGAAGGAGATCAAATACCAGTTGAAATAACTTTTAGAAATGAGAATGCAATGTTGTTTGTAGTAAAATACAAACTGCTTAATTGGACTTAAGTGGACTGCTTAATTAGGTACTGTGGTCTTGGAAAAGTGAAGCATTTATGTGTAAACCCATGCCAAGTGAGTTCCCCAAATGAGAAAGAGCTCATTAAAGTATACCTTTCCTGTGCTGTATTTCTGTCACAATGATAATCAAGGACTTCACAACAGACCCTGGTGGATTCTTGCTTTTATAGGCAAAGCCACTACAAAGTCTTAGGATGTTCTCATTTTTGCTATATCCTAGCCACTGGTTCCAAAGAACTCTGTCTCTCTAGTTAAAAAAAAAAAGTGAAATTACAGCTTATACAGTAGAAAGAACATTGGGTGACTCCTTGGCATGTTCAAGTGGAGATGTGCAATGAATTGTACTTTTTGGTCTGAAGCTCAAGACTCAAATGAAGATAAAAGATAAAAGAACATAAATAATAACAACAGATGCTATGGAAAGAATATGGACTACATGCCAGTCACAATGCTGAAAGTATTAGTATGTTGTTTTATTTAATTCTGTTGGTATCTTCTTATTTAAACTGGGGAATCTCAGAGAAGCGAAATAATTATACATAAAGAAAGTGGATTTCATTACTTAGAGGGGAAGTATATAGAGTCAGTTGAAAAGCTTATAACTGTAGGTAACAGGAAGCTAAACTCAAACTCTGTAATTTATTGTTTCACATAATTGAAATGTCCAAAAATAGAATATGTCTAGTTGAAATTTAGCCCAAAACTCAACACTGTCTCATAAAAAAAGAGCTTCCATCAGTTCTTGCTCTGCGTTCCACAGATTTGCTCTGATTATGATTTAAATCTTATGCTTGCTCTGTCCCCAGTTAATTTGGGAGGAACATGGTGTACTTGCTCACTACACCAGATTTCACATGCATCCTTGTGAAACAGCCACTGTAGCCAGGAAAGAGCATGCGATTATGCTTACTGATGAAGGCTTAGAAAGACTTGTTCTTGCTACCTTGATTTGGGCACCAATTCTATTCAAATTTTAGAACTGGGAAGAGTTGAGTTCTTTGGGGAAGAGAAGGGAGATGCTGGGGAGACAAACAGCAATATTCACTAAGCAGAGTAGCCAAGAAAGGGGTCAAAGATGGAATTCCG
>PISX010004785.1:84537-116211 GCA_004024625.1 Mellivora capensis | reverse complement strand
GGTTCCCCTTTCTCCACATCCTCGCCAGCATCTGTCATTTCCTGACTTGTTCATTTTAGCCATTCTGACTGGTGTGAGGTGATATCTCATTGTGGTTTTAATTTGTATTTCCCTGATGCCGAGTGATGTGGAGCACTTTTTCATGTGTCTGTTGGCCATCTGGATGTCTTCTTTGCAGAAGTGTCTGTTCATGTCCTCTCCCCATTTCTACCACCACCACCACCCCAGCCCTGGGTCCCCAGGGTAGAATACTCTGTTTCCATGAGCTTGACTTTTTTAGATTCCACATATAAGTGAGGTCATACAGTTGATGAGTTGTCTGCTAGTTGGCCCTGATTCCCAGCCCCCGAAAGATTACAGCCAATGAGAAGAGGGCTTTGGTGGGAGCAGAGTGCAGACTCTCCAGCGGACCACAGTTGCCCTGCCAGAAATAACCTGACCACACTCCAGTATTGCCGTAGATGCCAAAACCCCACTGGATGGATGCTTCTTGAGTTTTAGCTGATTTCTTATTTTTTTTTAAGATTTTATTTATTTATTTGACAGAGAGAGAGATCACAAGTAGGCAGAGAGGCAGGCGGAGAGAGAGGAGGAAGCAGGCTCCCCGCTGAGCAGAGAGCCCGATGCGGGGCTCGATCCCAGGACCCTGAGATCATGACCTGAGCTGAAGGCAGAGGCTTAACCCACTGAGCCACCCAGGCGCCCCAAGTTTTAGCTGATTTCTTACAAAACATTAAATACTGGGTGGAGATGAGAAGAGCAGTATCAGAGAAAGATATACAGAAACAGAGAGCACATCCAGAAAAAGACGCAAATTGGGTGAAGAAGAAAGATCTAAGATATGTAGAAAAGAAAGAAGGGGAAAAGGAATGGAACTATGATTTCCTCAAAACTACTGGATGACAGCAAATTATTTTGCTAATTTGAAAAAAAATGAGTATTTCAAAACACAACTCTAGAAAGCTGTATCCCCTAACAATGACTAAGATTTATTGACTCCTTTCCATATATATAGCTGTCCGTGCATCGGGCACTGGTCAGTGAGTCAATACACATGTGAGATATTTACATTAATTCATTTAATCCACAACACTCCTTTATGGGATAGGTATGCCTATGGCTCTCTTTCATAGAACAAGAGAAGTGAGGTCCAGAGAGGTTAAGTAACTTGCGGAAGCGCTCACAGCTCCTAAGAAGTAGAGGCTCAGCTCTAGGGTTTCCTTGCTATAGTATGGCCTCTATCCACTCCAGCCATGAAGGTCCCTCCTCATGAAGCCCCATAGTTTTTACCATCAGCTGCGCACACTTAATACAGAACATGCACAGTTCTGCATGTTTGTGGCATTTTCGTCTTAGCACAGTGTGCCTTCCCAACGAGACTCTAAAACACCAAAGGCGGGAACCACGAATAATACTTCTCTATAATCCCCACGCTACCTAGCACTATTCTTCACTCATTAAACAAGATTTAATTGGACCTTCGCCAAAGAGATAACTTTCAAAATACCTATTCCGATAATTTTGCCATCAAATAAACTCTACCAACATCTGTGCTAAGAAGCAGTCACCTTTTGAGATTGCTAGAAATTTAAGTTTAGAAAAAAGACGTTAATGCTTTTTTATCTCATTCTATTCCTTTTGACAGATGAAACCAAAAATAATCACTTTGCATCTCCAAAGTGTTCCACCCCCATGAAAGCAGGGGGAGAGTGAGCCATCACCAGGACACAAATGTGTTCTGCTTGAAGCAATCAAATAAATCAAGCAACCCCCAAAATATAGTTAAAGCAAAGTGACTCAGACACAGTTCATGTTTTTAGTCACTTAGAATCCAAAGTTACTCTGAAACACGAATAGTTTTTAAAGCATTACTCATTTTGCTTTCTCGGATAAAACTAAAATAATCCAATACAATTATTATAATTTAAAGATTTAAAATACACGCTCAAAACCTAACATTCCAAATTAGTGCCACTTTTTAGGACAAACTCTAACTAATAATAATGATCTGGTATAAAAGTATCCTGGAGAAACTAATTTCCCACCATTTTCTCTTTATTAAGCTAATCTTAAAAAAAAAAAAAAAGGAAAAAGCCTTCTTCCATAGGGCTGTCCTGGAGGAAGCATAGATAGAACCATAGAAACCATGTAACTAAAAAATCATTACTAGGAATTAAAAGCTATTTTCCTCTCTCTCCTAGGAAAGCATGTATTCCCATGCTGGAAAATTAAATATGTTTCAAGACCTTTATTTAGAAATAATGGAGTTTCACCAAACTGATAAACTAAAACAACTTTTCAGTGACCTCATCAGCAGCTCAAGGATGACAGATAGGTTAGTCCTACATGCCAACTCCTACTGGTTGGTAGAGACCAGGATACTGTGTTGAGAAGGATTCTGAGGTCCTATCTAAGGGAAAACAAGTTTGGATTAATTAACAATCAGCAACACATAGGTACCAGTACCAAAATTTGGACTACCTGCCATAATTTACGAAAAGTAAAACTTACACCTTCAATTTGCAATGAGGGATGTGGACCAGGAATTTCAAAGGTGCTGCTGGATTGTTTGGTTCATTTTAAAGGAAAGAACTCATTGCTAAGTAGGGCCCAGATCTATGGGGCTCTCATCAAGGAACAGTAAAGGAAGGCTGAACATCTACTGCATGGCAAGCACTGGGCGTACCTCAACCACCCAGTCCTATGGCCACATCCAAGATTTTTGACATTACCAATAACAGCACCCACTCAATTACCTTAATTTCAATCATTCTATACTGCAAACCACTTTCTATCTCTTGGGACTATTGCTGCTACCCCACCGATAGGACCCTCACCTCCCCGTCTCACTTGCCTACTCAGCCAGCAGAAACTCCCTGATCAGTCAGCACTGACGTTGCATGTGCTGTCAACCTCATTGCTCTTTTCTCTCTTCGTCATCATTACCTAGTGAAACCCCATGCTTTGTTAAACCGGATCTCTGCTGACTCCAGACCTGCACCCATGCAACCGAAATGTTGCTAGAGAAATAAATTCACAACTACAGTGACTGTTCTCACTCTAATTTCATCATGACCCCAAGCAGGTCCTTAGTAAGACTGACCTCCACACTGTATTTCCTTCATCCATTCACTTTCCTGCTGGACATGATTTTCATACCTTCTCTCTCTTCAAATCTCAGTGTCTCTTCCTATTACTTACTCTCAGCTGATGGCCCTGCTTCTTGCTTCCTGCTACATGCAAAACAGGAACAACCAAAAGAGAATTCCCACAGGCTCTCACCATGCTTTCTACTCACCTTCCTGCATCTGTTTTTGTATGTTCTACCCTCTCTTCTGATACGGTGGATGGGCTGTCCTTGCTCTGACCAAAGGCCAAGTCTTCCACTTACAGAGTAGGACCCATCCTTCTTGCTTAATCAAGAACATCTCTCCAGCAATTCTCCCCCCTACAACATAATCCATTTTTCCCTTTCTACTGACCATTCCCACCAATATTCAGAATTTCTATAAATAGATCAATCTTTAAAATAAAATTTGAGGGGCGCCTGGGTGGCTCAGTGGGTTAAAGCCTCTGCCTTCGGCTCAGGTCATGATCTCAGGGTCCTGGGATCGAGCCCCACATTGGGCTCTCTGCTCAGCGGGAAGCCTGCTTTCCCCTCTCTCTCTCTGCCTGCCTCTCTGACCACTTGTGATCTCTGTCTATCAAATAAATAAAATCTTAAAAAAAACTTTTTTTTGAAAAAATAATCTTGTCATGATCCTGCATACCCCCCCCGGTACTACCCCATTTTTCTATTCAATTTTTTAATTAACATATAATGTATTATTTGTTTCAGGGGTACAGATCTGTGATTCATCAGTCTTACACAGTTCACAGCACTCACCACAGCACATACCCTCCCCAGTGCCCAGCATCCAGCCCCCCATCCCTCCCACCTACTCCCCTTCAGCAACCCTCAGTTTGTTTCCTGAGATTAAGAGTCTCTTATAGTTTGTCTCCCTCTCTGGATTCATCTTATTTTTCCCCTCCCTTCCCCCTCATGATCCTCTGTCTTGTTTCTCAAATTCCTCTTATCAGTGAGATAATATGATAATTGCCTTTCTCTGATTGACTTACTACACAGTCAGGCTACACAGTTATGTGAAGAAACTTTAAGAAAACAGCAGGCCCTAATTAGTGTCAAAGTCCAGTAGGGAGATAGGTAGGTGAGGTTGGGATGGGTCTTTTGGATGCCATTAGGGCTTCTTAGGTGACTGGCAAGCTTCTACTTCTTAACCTGGACATCACTTAAAAGGGTGCTGACCTTATAATAATTCATTCAGTTTTATATTTGTCCTGTCCAGTTTTCTGTGTGTCTTCACAGTAAGAACACATATATAAATGAGTACACACATAATAAATGGAAGAATATGCCTTCCTTTCTACTTTACTGGGGTTGAAGTTATGTGGGAACTGTCCTTGAGAGGAGAACTCTGAATTTATTAAGTTCAGGTCGATGTTTATGTTCCCTTAGCCCAGAGGTGTAAATCTAATCATTGCCTCAAAAATGACTCTGAAAATTATAGCAGGACTTATCACAACCCTTCATTGACCATATGTGTGCTGTCCATATCTTGGCCTACTGTCTAAGTAGAGTCTTGCATCAAATCAGCAAATACCTACGAGGGATTTGTGATCCAGGCAATGTGCCAGGCACTGTGAGGGAAGTGAAATACAAAGCAGAGTAGTATTAGCAAAAGGTAAACAAAGCTCATGAGAACTGAATGGGCCGAGTAGAGATCTGTGCGACAATGACTTTTAGAAGGATGTGCAGACCCGATAGAAAGATGCTCCACAGGTGTATCTCCTTTCTTGCAAAAGATATACTCCTGAAGAATTCTGTGATTAAATTTTTATGAATTTAATTATATTTTCTCATTGACTCACATTATAATCAGAGAGTGGCTTTATCTACATTTTGGATTAATCTTCAACTGGCAATGGCTCCCAACAGTTTAAGTTTCCCTGCTTCTCTGTCAAGTAGTTAATAGTTTATAAACAAACATTTAAAGGCACTATTTAAAGGAACCCTTGAGTGAATCTTTTCGAACAACAAAGGATTCTTTGGTAACATTAATAAATAATCATTAGACTGAAGGTTCAATCAAGCTTTCTTAAAGTAAGGCATATCTATGCACAAGACTCTAATGTCCTCGAAATTTTATTGCTTTACCTCACGGTCAGAATCTATTTTTTGTGTGTTTGAGGACAACATCTTGCATTAAAGATCTTCCCATTTTTTCCAATAGCATTTAGAAAAGCATTTTGTCCAGAGACTCATGGAAAACACTACAATGTTGCTCATAATACTGAGTTCTATGATACAACAGGACAATGGCTTTCGTGTCTCAGTTAAAAATAACACAATAAAAACAAAATGCAACTAAATCCCAGAGAAAGATGGGGCACCAGGGTAGCTCAATGGGTTAAGCCTCTGCCTTTGGCTCAGGTCATGATCTCAGGGTCCTGGGACTGAGCCCCACATCAGGCTCCTTGCTCAGCAGGGAGCCTGCTTCTCCTTCTCCTTCTGTCTGCTGCTCCCTCTGCTTGTGCACTTGCTCGCTCATTCTCTCTCTCTCTCTCTCTCTCTGTCAAATAAATAAAATAAAATCTTAAAAAAAAAATCCCGGAGAACGGTAATTTGAAATGACGGACCCACTGGCTGGATTCTATGGGAGAGAAGATGCTTAAGCTTCTCACTTTAGAACTATCTCTTTAAGAGTGGGCTGCCTAGAAGTCTCAAGTAGGTCACTGGAAAGTCTGAAGTGAGGATGGAGCTCATTGGTCCCACCACTCCTACCCCTGTTACCACATCCCTCCCCTTCTCCCCCACATGCCTGTCACAACTCCTTCTCACCACTCTGTTACACCTGTCAACACTTCATTCTTAGCCCTCCTGATCATTTCTCCTGGATGAGCCAAAGAAAGACACTGTTCTCAGTGCCAACCGTATAAAAGCCCATCACACTTCACACTGGTCAGGTCACACTAAGGTCTGGAAAATGGTAAGAGATTACCAGGCTGCTATGGAATGGCAAAACTCTAGGACCACTGATGCTTCTTCAGTTGTCTCAGGTAAAGCTGCTCTCACGCATCCTCCTGACTGGGATTTGCGGACTGGTTTTTAGTATAATAGCTCACCCTGCTGGTTACACATACCCAAAGGGATGTGATTTATGAGGAGTTTCAGTCTGAGTAGCTTTGTTATTTCTGATTGAAGACCCCATTTATTTTAGAGTAAATGGGTAAGGGCTGGTTCACTTTTTTCATCTTTGGTGACAAGAAGATAACTTATAATTGGTTTATTTAGAAAATATGCTAGAATAAAAAATGGAATGCAGCACAGAGGAATAAATCAAGGATCAGTTTTATTGCAGAAAGGAAAAATGGTGTTCTTGCTAAATCAATTATTTTTCATAACTTGCAGAACTACTTTCCAAGGACTAGACATTGCCTTCTCAAGTATGCTCAAGAAGCTTCATTCATAAGACATTTATCTAAAGGTAGTAATATGGCCTCATAGTTACAGTTCTGGAGTACCTAAGGAATTCTGCAGCTTTCGGCAGGCATTTTACTATAGTCATTATGCTAGGCAAAATTCTAAGATGAACTACAATGACCCACATCATTTTAAAATCCCCTCTCCTTGCATGTAGGCAGGACCTATGACTTGCCTCTAGCCAGCAGAATATGGCAAAGGTGGGGGGTATACATATGTAATTAACATTCCTAATCAGTTCACTTTATATTAATAAAAAGAGAAATTACCCTGAGTTTTTGTACCTCACAGAGTGATCTGTTTAAAAAAGAGTCCTGAGATCAGAGACTTGAAGCAGCAGAGACTCTGTTGCTGACTTTGAAGAAACAAGTTTTCATGAATTCTACAGCCTCAAGGAAATGAATTCTGTTCCCCAACCATGCTTAGAAGTGGATCCCTCCCTAGTGGAGTCTCTGGATGAGAACTCTTGATTTCGGCTCAGGTCATAATCTCGGAGTGGTAGAATCCAGCCCTGAATCAGGCTCTGCTCTGGGTGTGGTGCCTGCTTAAGATTCTCTGCCCCTCTCCTCCTGCCCCTCCCCCCCCACTCAAAAAATAAATAATAAATAAAAATCAACCTCCAGGGGTACTTGGTTGGCTCAGTTGGTAGAGCATGCAACTTTTGATTTGGGTGTTGTTGAGTTTGAGCTCCATGTTGGGTGGAGATCACTTGAAAATAAAATCTTTAAAAAGAAAAATTGACCTCCAAGGGCAAAGACCAAAGCAGGAATAGTAACAGAGGCGGCAAAGCAACCACTGCCAATGGTATCCAGATTGAGCAGGGCAGGGGGCGGGGAGGGCGGGTATAATGGAAAGAAAAAAAGACTATTCCTGACATGTATTAGTTACCACAAACCGTCTTTGGATGCGTGAATGAATGAGTGAATGAGAATTAAAAGGGAAGGGTTTATCACTGGAAAAGAGCGAGAAACAAGAGGAAAATAGAGTACCCATGAAAAACAAGGACAGCATCAGAGAAATTCTCACTGCAGCAAGCCATCAGAGTTTAGGTAGCCATAAAGCAGTGGTTCTCAAAGGGTGGTCCCAGGACCAGCACCATCAGCATTAGGAGGGAGCTTGTTAAATATTCAAATTCTGTGCCCTCATCCCAGTCCTACTGAATTAGAAAGTCTGGAGATGGGGCCCAGCAACCTGTCTGAAAAGGCCCTCCAGGAGACTCTGATGCATACTCACACATAACAAGCACCAACCTAGACAGATGACGGAATCTTGTGGGGGATGTGTAAGGGGGGAAAAGCCTGACGATCTTTACCCTGGCTGCCTGTTAAAATGAGCTGAGTAGCTTTAAAATTACTGAGACCCGAGCCGGTCCACCGACAGAGACTGGCTTAATTAGTGTGACGTGGAGACCAGGCATCCACACAATTTCCCAGCTCTCCGCGTGATTCATGTGGTCAGCCAGGGCTAGGAAGCTGTGATGTGAAAGGTGAAGCAGTACGGGAGGACACGACTGCAGACGGCTACATAAATGACCTCGCAAAGAAGGCTGGACTCTCCCGGATCTGGAGTTCTGCAGCTTTCAAAGGATTCACACATATATTCGCAGCTGGCAACACTGCCAGGCTTTTGCAGGGAGTGGGGAGACTGCTTTGGTTTCAGCAGCACAGAGAAAGTCATCAGCAGCCAGCCCTGGTCCTCGGCCGCTTGCTCACCCTCCGAGCTGGCCCTATGTGAGCGGCACTTCCCCTCCGTGCTCTCAGGACATGGGGTGCCCCAAGAGACACTGACTAAGAGAGGCTGGCTTGCTTCACTGGCAGTGGTGGCAGCCACCACGGGACAGACCTTTCTCAGCTCCTGGCACATACAGGCAGATGCACCGAGAGATGTAGATACCCACTGGCAGCTTCAAACCACGTGACCCCTCAGCTATTCTCTGTAGACTGTCTTTTCCAGAACCTGGAAAGTGAATGAAGCTCTCCACTGGGAGAAGGAAGGAAGCACTGAGGGAACCTGGGTGGCTCAGTCGGTTAAGCGTCTGACTTCCGCTCAGGTCATGATCTCAGGGTCCTGGGATCGAGTCCCTGCATTGGGGACTCTGCGCTCAGTGGGGAGCCTGCTTCCCCCTCTCCCTCTGCCCTTCTCCTTCCCCACTGCTCCCACATGCTCTGTCAAATAAATGAATAAAATGTTAAAAAAGGAGGAAAGAAGCACTGAGTCAATCCCGGCTGGAAGGGGACAATAAAAGGCTGAGAGGGAACACTCAGGAAAGGACAAGCCCCCAGGTAACAATTATAAAGGCTCAAATTGTCCAAGAATGCCGACAAATCCGTCTACCTTGTGCACCTTGGAGCCAGACTGCCCCCAGACGCTGTGCGCGTGCATGGGGCCTTTGGCGGCACGCCTCATGGAGCCCGCATCACCACTAAACTGCAGAGGGGCACACGCACTGCACAGGCTGGCCTCACCCGGAGGACAAGGAGGAACGAGCAGAAATGCCTTGTCCCAGAGCCCCAGAAGGTAATATATAATAGGTGACAATGATGATGGTAACGAGATTCCCCACTGGTTTTAAGTTTTCTATAAATCTCAGTCAGGCATTCCTTCAAAAAGCCGGAAGAACCTCTCAGCATTTCAGAATCCGTAAGCGTGTTACTTCAGTGAGAACACCCAAGAGCTTCCTAGGGCGGGAAAAGGAGTCAGGGCCCACGGGCGTGTCAGGCCTTACATTGTGCAGGACCTGAGCAGACAAGTTCTCAGGCTGGGGACTGCTATCTGGAGCAGTGGTTCTTAACTAGGGACGATTCTGCTTCCCCCCTCCAGAGGACATTTGGCAATGTTCGGAAATATTGGGGATTTTTACAAGAGTGGGGGGTGCTGCTGGCACCGATGAGTCAAGGCCAAACATCCTACAGTGCCCAGGACGGCCCCTCACAACAAATAGGAAGGTATCCTACTGCAAATATCAATGCCAAGGCTGAAAAACCCTGATGTAGAGCAATGTCCCTGCAACACACAGTGGAATAGGAAAATATTGACGGATTTTTTTTTTCCATAAAGGCCCAGATTCCACCCACCATTTCTATTAGCATCCCAGAAGAATAGAGTTGTTCTGAAGGAGACAGGCAGATAAATTCATCTTGACAGATTATCTCATCTACCCCCAGCTTTCAGGGAACTCGATGTCTAAATCACCCAGGACAAATAATTGTCTAGTCTCTCATTAAATATTTTCAGGAGTAAAAACCCCACAGCCTCCCTGTGGCAATTCCTTCCAATGTTTGTCCTCCTAATGGACAAAATGTTAAGTCGAATCATTTGAAATTGCCAACATTTGACTGAGTTTGGCCTTCATAGATGGCAATTTCATGTGGTTCAACCTAATATTATTCCCTTCAACAAAATTGTGTCCTATTTTCAGAAGCCGCTGTATTGTGTTGACTCTTCAGTCAGCACCCAGGCAGTAGTTCTTGGTGACAATGACACCCAGCCATCTGCTGGCTGGCTGGCACATCTCCCCACCCTGCCTCCACTCCCCATCTACAACCCTCGCACCCAATCTTTGTTGGTTCTTTCCCTAGAAAAATTACTTGCTTTTTCTCCAGGTCAATGATTACTACTACTTTTTTTTTTCATCTTCAGCTCTAATTCCTTTTATCCTATGGGAAGGAGCTGAAGTAGAGTTGTTACACTGCTAGACATACAGGATCTTAATACTTGAGCAGACATGGGGAGAACAACTTGGAAGCTCCAGCTCTCTTGGGTCTTATTTTCATACAGAGTGTGGCTTATTCATTCCAGGTCTTCTAGCACATACTATTTCTCCACTAAAATAAGCTGACCTACAGTTGCTGCTGCACACTCAAACAAGAGGGACTCACAGTTATTAAATGGCTATGATGAGCCAGGCAGCGTGTTACCAGCTTTCACACATATGATTAATGTAATCTCTAAAACAAGGCCGTATGGAAGGTATTCTTACTCCATTTCACAGCTAAAACTGAGGAAGCTTGACAAGGTTAGGTAGTCTTCAGTGCCACGGTCATGAACCAAGATTTGCATCTCCAACTGTCCAACACCAGTGCTCCCAGTGCCCCCACTTCCCTGTGCAGCCTAAATAAAGCTCTGTGGAGACCAAGAATCTCAAAATGCATTGAGAAGTGCAGGACGATGTACCTGTCCTGTAAGCTCTACGCTTTACCACAGCAGCACAGCCACTGAGCACAGAAAGCCCACACAATTATTTCATGGCATGTGTCATCTCTTTGAAGATATCCGCATCCTCTCCTTTCCTCGTGTCGGGATTTAAAAAGAAAAAACCAGCCAATAAAACTGCCTGTGAGCTTTTTTCACAAGAGCCTTGCTACATCCGTTTTCAGCAGAAAACATTATCTGTTGCTTCTCATTCAGCCGTTTCATAAAAAAATCATAAATTCACTGATTAGAGATGAAATCAGATTTATTCTTGTCTTCTAAAAACACTGCTTAATGTACTTCAAATTCCCAGCATGGTGGATGTGCCAAAACTGGGGGTGGGAGTGGGAAGATGGTGGGAGCATTTCTGAGCAGGTGAAGGGGTGAGCTGTGGCCACCTTGTGGATAATTGCCGAAGGGAGCGCTGACTGCTGGCTAGCTACTCCAGCACTTCCGACTACAAAAGTGACAAAGGCAGCATATCCCTCCCTTCGGTCCCTGGCATCTGCAAAGTTGCTCATTTTTAATTTATCTCTGAGTATAGTAAATGGGCATTCACTGAACAGAGCCATGCTCTCCATGATGGAAGATTTTTTAAGGTTTCATAATTTCAGGTGTTAGAGGCAATCTCGAAGGGTCATTTCAAGGGGGCGTTTCAAGTCCAATTACATTTTCTTCTCATGGCTGCAAAGGACTTAAATTCTGCCCGTTATTGGCTGCACCTTTTCTTATTTCTAGAAGAGCTGTGTGATATTTGCCTGTGATCTGAACTAAGAATGTGTTGTGTACAGAGGCACCTGGATGGCTCAGTGGGTTGAGCGGCCGACTCCCGGTATCGGCTCAGGGCATGATCTCACTGTCATGAAATCAGGCCCACGTGGGGCTCTGGGCTCAGCGCACAGTCCGCTGCAGAGTCTCTCTCTCTCCTGCTTCCTCCCACTCATTCTCTCTCTCACACTCAGAGAAATACATAAATAAAATGTTTTTTTAAGAATGTGTTGTGTATAAAATGTGTAATATGGTCATCCTAAAATAAGTTAATTTGCTTCTAAGTGTCAGTGAGACAGACAGAATCATTGCGCCTGCATGGAAAGTCACTGGTTGGGGGAACGGAGAGCCTGGCTTCCACCACACACTCCACCACCAACCAGTTATATGACTTCAGCTCATTCATCCTCAGCCTCCCCATCTATAAACAAGGGCTTATAAGAGGAGGAGGTTTTCACATATTTTCAGCAATAACCTTCCCCCTCTTTTTCTCCAGAAAGTCTCTAGAATCCTAATACGCCAAGCGATCAAACGGCAGCTGCAACGGCTATGTCCAGACACCCCCACCCCCACCACATCCTCCTCCTTCCCACACCCCTTAAGCCACTTCTGCGGGATCCTGAGCATCAGGACTTGAAGAGCATTGGACCAGTGATTCCTGAAATCTCCCTGTGTGCCTTCAAGTGTCTATCGGGCTGAACAGCCAAAGTTTTAAAAAAGGCAAACAATTTTCAACGACACTTTATACCCATACTTGCCCTCTAGCAGCCAGACTGGGCATGTTCTACACACTGAGCAATTAGAGTACAACTTAATTCTCTGTCTCTACATTAAGCTATGTGGCCCTGGCTCAGAATGCAAGAGAAGGTCCTCTGAAGGGCACCAGATAAATCACTCTTCCAAAGCACCCAGAGTACTTGTGGCCCAGACAGGATCACTGACTGGTTCCTCCATAGCCCCCTTCATGGGCCTCACAGTAACCCCTACAGGACATGTGTATCAGGCACCCAAGAAGCCTGATTCATCCCTGTTGATCTCCACTCACAATCGTATGTGAGCTGATGCTTCCTTTAAACCCAACACACTCCCTACCCAACTGGCAACCGCTGCCTTCATTGACGGCTATCTTCCCATCTGAATGATCAAAAAATGTGCTTCCCGTGCACCCGAATGTTTATAGCAGCAACGTCCACAATAGCCAAACTATGGAAAGAACCTAGATGTCCATCAACAGATGAATGGATAAAGAAGATGTGGTGTATATGCACAATGGAATACTATGCAGCCATCAAAAGAAATGAAATCTTGCCATTTGCGACGACGTGGATGGAACTAGAGGGTATTATGCTGAGCGAAATAAGTCAATCAGAGAAAGACAATTATCATATGATCTCCCTGATATGAGGAATTTGAGAGGCAACGTGGGGGGTTTGGGGGGTAGAAAAGGAATAAATGAAACAAGATGGGATGGAGGGGGACACAAACCATAAGAGATTCTTAATCTCACAAAACAAACTGAGGGTTGCCGGGGGGAGGGGGGGGGGAAAGGGTGGTTGGGTTATGGACATTGAGGAAGGTATGTGCTATGGTGAGTGCTGTGAAGTGTAAACCTGGGGATTCACAGACCTGTACCCCTGGGGCTAATAATACATTATATGTTAATTAAGAAATTAAAAAGTTTTTTAAATGTGCTTTCATGTGCCCTTTAGCCCTGAAACCTAATTACTGAGTGACCTAAGGTGTGGAGAATTATATTCTTTTGATGAGCTATGAGGCCCCAAAAGAGGACTTAATGTGAGAATTAAATCAACAGAGACTTGAAGAAAATGAGCAAAATTTCTTCATTTAGAAAGATAACTACCATTGAAGCATACTTAAAATACCTTTCAAAAAATTACAATGAATTTGTTTAATAATTAAACAATGTTCATTGCGCCTTGACTCTGGTCCAGGCACTGGCTTAGGAGACAACGTTCCCCAAACAGTAAAGCCCTGTGCCTATCCCCTAATCAGTGGGTCCCTCACTGCCACTCATGTAAGGAACTAAGTGCAACACAGCACGATATATACCATACATGCCACAACTGAGGGGAGTAGGGTACAGTGGGATTGCACAGGACAGAGCAACCTTGGGCTGGAAAACTTGGGAGGAGTGACTCCTGAACTGGTTCGGAAAGGCAGAGGCTGCCTCTCTTCAGCTCACTGTGGCAGAAACCACTGATAATCCTCTTCCCTTGGGGCACATGGCCAGATCACATTTTTACACCTCCCCTGCAGTTAGATGTTGCCATAGGACTGAGTCCTGAGTGTAAGCAGAAGTGATGTGTACCACTTCCAAATGTGGTCCATAAACCTCCTCTCATTCTCAACCAAAAGAGCTCATGCTCTTTCCCCATCAGCCATCTGGCTGAATGGAGAGGACTCCAAGGACCTAGAGGAGGAGGGAGGATTCACAAGGTGGGAGAAGCCAAGGTTCCCAAGGGTATGGAACAGAGCCCCCTCCAGACCTTAACACTGTTAAAGGGGGTGGTAGGGAGATTCTTGGAATTCCAGGAAGCAAGAAATACTTGCCCTGGAAAATTGTGCCACTCCTGACTTTATTCCTGAGGCAGTGAGCAACTTTTGAATAATTTCATATGAAGAAATAACATGATTGTATTTGTTTTTAAGATCACTCTGTTGGCAGTATGCAGCAGAGACAGGGCAGCAGGTCAAGACCGGAAGCAGAGAGAACAGTACAAAGATTGGTATCATAGTAAAAGCAGGAAAGATGTGTAACCCCAACAGTGGGGAGCTCCAACAGGGCAAAGACTCAGGAGAGATCATGAGAAGTAAAGACCCATTCGAACAAGACTTGGTGAGGGGGCAGGACTGCCAGGGCCATATGCAACTTTTGGATTCCTGGCTTTTGTGAGGCTCAATTCACAAGGAAAGAAAGCATAGGATGTGAAGATTTGGTAAGCAGTTTAGCCTGCATTTTGGATATGCTGACTCTGACATCCAGGTAGAGATATCTAGGAGACAGTGAGAATACATAGGTCTAGAACTCAGGAGAGAGATCAGAACCGATGCTTAGAATTGAGAATCACTCGATTACCACCACTGAATCTGATGAGGCCACCCAAGGAGAAAAGGTAAAGCACAAAGGTTAAAACCCAGAGAATATTTAAGAGAGGATGAAGAAGAAAAAGCCTGAGGAAAATGGAGATGGAATGGTTTGGGGGGCCAGGGAAGAACTGAGAGAGTAACAGACAACACAGAAGCCAACTAAAGAGAATATAACAAGGTTAAAAATAGTGTTCAATAGGTTAATTGTAGTAAAAATAAAGTAAGAACCAAATGACTGGTGACTGTATCAGTCAGGGTCTAAGCAGGAAAGGAGAGGCCACTCCACGCAGACTGACAAAACAAAATGGCACAGACAGAGGGGCTTAAACAACAAAAATTTATTTTCTCACAGTTCTGGAAGCTAGAAGCCCAAGGTGAGGGTGCATGCACAGCCAGGTTCTGGTAAATGCCCTCTTCCTGGCTTGTAGGTAGCTGCCTTCTTGCTGTGTCCTCAGATGGCAGAGAGGTAGAGAGAGAGCAAGCTCTCTGGTGTCTCTTCTTATGAAGGCACCAATCTTCGTTAGGACCCTGCCCTCATGTCCTCATCCAAACCTAATTACTTCCTAAAGGCCCTATCACCAAATACCATCGTAGTAGGGTTAGGGCTTCAACAAACGAATGGGGGAGGGGCACAATTTAGTCCACAGCACTAGGTATTTCAACCAGAGGGAATCTAATACAGCAAAAGGATCACAGGTGATAGAAAAACTGAGAGGCCAAATAGGGAATGATGAGCCATCCCAGAAATTATGAGCAGCGAGAAGCCACCATCATGCCTAGGGCTGCAGGATGATGCTAAGTGTGGTGTTACCTTAGCCCAAATCTGGGATCACCACAGCTGAAGCTAGAGCACTGTGGGACTGCCTTCCAGTCACTGATGCCACAAAGGGAGGATCTCTGTAAAAGAGCTGGAGCCCAAGAGAATACATAGTCCCACCAGAGATGACACCTGAAGGAGAGGGAGAAAAGGAGAAAAACAGCCTGGCTTCTTCCATTTCCTGCTCCTCCCTCCACCCTCCATTTCCTGCTACTGCAGCCCAAAGCTGCACCTGCCCACAAGCCAGAGGGGGAAGGCGGTTGTTCCCCACCAAACAGAGCTGAGCAGGAGAAAACAAAGAATAAGATCTGACAGCAAATAAGCAAACGAGCTAGTCTGACTTCTTCAGGAAGTTTCACTGGCTAGTGCGGTATCTTGCCAAGTGAGCTGAATATGGGGAGGTAGAGACCGTGATCACAGACAATTCTCACAGCAGCATGGTACAGAAGGAGGGACAGGTATATAGGATAATTGGCAGAAAAAATATGTGAGACCTAAGGGAAATGTTCTGAGGATGGAAGAAGCCAAGTGCTGAGGGAATATGGTCAACAGAATGGGGAAATGAAAGAAACATGACACAGAGAAAGAGTATTCGACGGTAAGACAGAAGTAGATTTAGGGAGAAGAGAAGATGTTCTTGGACACAATCACTCATTCAGTAAACGTTTTGAGGGCATCCGCTATGTGCCAGGCACCATTTCTAACTGCTTGTGATGTACCAGTGAATATAGCAAATAAAAATCCCTACCCTCACTGAGTCTCAATTCTAGTACAGGGGGAGGCAAGAAGAACAGACGGAAGAATGTATAAGCCAGTAGGATATGTGGGGAAAATTACAAATGGTCCTATCTCAAATTAATCACAGGAGGATATGTTAATTGCCACAACAATCCTTAAATTTCAGCGACTAGACACAGTGAATGTTTATCCTCCTCCTCCACAGTATCCAGGGCAGGGGTCCCTGGCCAGACACGGCCCTCCTCCAGTGACTCAGGGACCCAGGCTTCTTCTATGTTGTGGATTTGCCCTCTTCTAGAACCTCAGGAGCCCTCTCCATTCCGCTGGAAGAGAACGGAGGATCGAGCTTGGAAGGACTTTATGAACCAAGCCTGGAAGTGAAATACATCACTTCTGCCCACATTGCATTACCTTGAATTGAGGCATCTGGCCACACCAGACTGAGTGATGTTGGAAAATGCGTTTCTAGTTGGAAAAGAGAAATGGTCTGCTGAAGAACGAACTGGTCTCTGCCACAAACGTCTTGGCCTTGATTTTCTCAAGGATAGAGGAGGGAAGGGTGAATTGAATGGCAGTTTGCTACAAATGTGCTCAGAGACTGAGAGCAGATTCAAGGAGAGTGGATAGCAACTAGAACAATTCTGAGAAGAGAGCAGACCATTAAGTGAAAGAATTGACAAGAGGCATTGAGGCACCGACCACAACAGCAAGTCTTAAATTTCTATTGGCAACAATCAAATGTGTGATGTCTTTGAACCTCAAACTAGAAACCTCTAAAACACACAGCATCAAATACCTAGCACAAAGCCTGACATACAGTAGATGTTCAATGCTTCATGACTGAATGGATGGATGCGTGAACAGATGGGCACATGCAAAAAACCTTAACCAGAGAGCAGCTGAGGTTGACATAAAGTCCACAGGACTCTCATCAGTCCCTAAGAAAATCTGCATTTGGGGATATCTAAGCATGTGAGAGACCAGGCTGTAGCATCCCGACCCTCTTAGTACTTCCTGTTCCTAATGCCTTGACTTAAAGTTGCTACTGATGGCAACATTTCTGCTCACACACTAAGGCTAGAAATGGCTTCTCTCAAAAGCTTCCCTCTGAGGACGCTCTCTCTAGACTGAGGAGTGCCTTGACTTCTCAGCACTATCAGATACTGCCTAAATGCAGGGAATTCCAAAGCCCCCCCAGCCTTACTTTACCTATTTCTCTTGCTTCCCCGGGTTCACCAAGGGAATCCTCCAAGGAAAACATTCTTGGAGACTCCGAATCAGGACTGCATTATAAGCTCAAAGTCCTCTGAGCAGATAATAAGAACTCAAGGCAGTTAGAGAAGAGCTCCAAAAAGCAAGTCGATAGTTAACAGGAGTAAACAGACTGTCAGTTACCCTAGCAGCCAACACTTCCTGTCTGGAGCATTGGGACCTCGGTTTAACATTGTAAGAAGTGACCCCCCCAAAACACCACGTAACTTCACCTTGTAGGTGGATCACACAAAACAAACAAACTGGAGACATTGGGATTGGAGGAGAGAGCATTATAGGGGGAAAAGCATTTAAAGTGGTGTTGCTATAATTTTTTGACAACATAATTTAGAGGCTCTTTTAGTCGAGTACATCTACACCTCAGTCCTTCTCCACCTCCTTTCCCCCAAGGTGTTGTCTTGGCTGTCAATATTAGGAGGGAAGGCTGTTCTTTAAAAGGCTTTTAAATGATACTAGAAATGACTGGAATTATACCTAAAAGCTCTTGAAAAAAAAAACAAGAAAAAAAATTCTCATCTGCTTGTGTTGCATAAAACACAAGGTCCTGTTCTGTTTGTTTATGTGCGCGTGAAAGCAAGAAGCGAAGACTGAATACGGGTCATTAAGGGAGAAGTGAAGTGCTGGTGTTGTTTCTGACCTACACTGAGGGCCCTCTCTGACCTTTGCTAAAGCAAAAATTCAGGGAACTCTGTGGGTGTACCTCTCTTTAGAGTCTCAATATGTCACTGAAATGTTGCATGCAACCCTATTCCCACCAAATGCATGAGGAGCGCCTTGCAATTTAAAATAGCTGCTTCGTGAAAGAAAAAAATTCATCCACTCAAAATTCTCCAAGTAATCGCCCCTCTGATTTGTGTGTTGTTCCAAATTCCCATCCATGGGGGAATGGCCGTGTTTGGGACTGTCGCTGCACCATCGCTGCCGGTGAGGGCATTTGCCATTAAGCACACTGGCACCGTGAGTGTGCTATTTGCAGTCACTGATGCTCATGTGACTCCACTGTTTCTCATGACCAACATCTCTGAGAGGGCCGGCAGGGTTTGAAATGATGCAGGCTCTCTCAAGGTTACTTACTGGACTAGCCCCTCCCTCTTGTCCACCCAGCAAGCTCTTCGTCTTAGAAGACATCAATGTGGCCTTTGTGCCCACTGACAGACCATCTCAAGAAGGGTTTGGCAGATGCTCCTCTGTACTTGAACATGGACCCATGAGCATTTATTGTAAGACAGCAATCACTCATTTGGTTGTTTGGTTTTCCCACTGGAGTCCTTGGGGAGTGATTCTGTCTTATTCTCCTTGGAATCCCCATAGCTAGCCCGTCAATGTGGGCAGAGAGAGTCCTCGCACCAAGTAAAAAAGGCTCATCTGACCTGCCCTCTGAGATGAGTGGACCCCCATCTCTCGCCCAGTCCCGAAGTCAATTACGCTACCTGCAGCTGCAGAGGGAAAGTGGGATGTGAAATAAGTTGCATACCTGTGATGACAGGAGTGAAGCAAGGTCTACTTCAGTATCACACTGAATGTTACATTGGGAAGAGCTGGGCGGTGTAGACCACACCAGACCATCACAGCTGCTAACACGCACAAAACTGCCCACAGAGATAATGTCTCATCGCCTGAGGAATATGATGTGCTCTCCAAAGTGACCTTCAGAGCTATGGGGAACACAAAGAATATGATCCATTTATTATACAAGCCTCTAGACAGATATTTACCCATTAATTCCTTTATCCATTCAACAAACATTAGGCATACTGTACTAGATTTATGGTAAATGCTGATGACGTAAGAGTAAACAAAAGGAACCAAGTCTCAGGGCACCTTGCTGGCTCAGTCCTGTACTGCGATCAAGAGTCCGCAGGCAATTCTTGATCTGGGAGTCATAAGGTCAAGCCCCAAGCTGGGGAGTTTAAGTAGAATTTCCTTTAAAAAAAAAAAAAAAGGAAACAAGTTGCTCCCTTCATGCTGTTAATATTCACACAGGTGGCAGCCATGCCATTTGCACTTATCTTACATAACCAGGACCGGGACATTTTAGGGCTAGCGACACTGGGGTCGAGCTGTTGAAACACACTTGTTATAGGGATCCTTTCTTCTTCACGCCATTAGTCATTCTAGTAATTTTTATTTCAAAATTTGCTTTATTATCAACAATTAAGCTATATGTCAAGATTACAATATCCAAATCCTGAAGAATAAAAGAATAGATTCAAAAGCTGCTCCCTCAGTGCCAGACACTTACAAGCATTGTCTAACTCGCTTCTCACAGCAAAGCTAGACGGGGACACTGAACACCATGTCGCTGTTGCACAGAAGAGGACAGTGAGACTCCAAGAGGCAAGGCTGCTTTCTTCCAAGTCCTAGGAATCTAAGATTCAAACTCCAGGCCATCTGGTGCCAACATCCTCGCTGCTTTCCCTACACCTTCCTAAAATTGCTTTGAAACATCCATTTTAACCCCCCTTTTAATCAAGGCAACACCACCAAGTGCTCCTAATGTACATCTGTCTGCTCCAACCTCCTATGTAGGTATACTAGTTTTATGACTATACCTTATAATCTCTTTCTAGCTCTGCAATCATTGAGAGCATTAAACGAATTGAGCATCTGCCCTCAACATTATTATTCTGGATAAGAAAATGATTACCAAATTCATGCCTAGGAGTTCACCTTTCAACATTCATTTCATCAAGATGAGTAATTACCCTAGCCGGCAGTAATTGGGTAATTAGTAAAACTAGTTAATACAAATAGCATATTAACATAACCAAATAAATGCTAGTATAATTTTTATAATTATTATGGCATATAGGTCTACCCAGGTTTTTTCAGTAAGACACATAATTTCTGGGCTATGTATTGCGTAATTTCAACTTTCACGTGGGAACGCCTTTTGACATCTGTGACCCTGCAGAGTAAAAAGGAGATTGAGACAATTATCTCGGGTACTGAAGCAAAAGGCAGCTTGCACTAAAATTATCTGCCTAGTCTTTGCCAGATTTTTCTATAAGTGGTACTACATTTTTTTTAAAGAGCCATTCTATAGCCTTGCCCCTAAGCATCCGTCCATGCTTAGGAATTGAAAATATAATATTCTAACAACAGTCTCCTCGGAACAAACAGCTGTGCACACCAGCGGAGTATTCTTGGACTCTGTAATATAACCCTAGGCTTATTATTTACTGCCTCCCCCTAAAAAGACTTATCTTTATCAAAACCACCCCCCACACCCAGAAAAACCTACAGCAACTGTAATGAACACATTCATGAGAAAAAAAAACATCATATCTTGATAGTGTGGTAAACACACATATGATAGTAATCTATGTTTGTATTTTGGGTGGTAGATATTATTAAGATACAATTGACCATATCCTGTGCTGATTTCATGCAAAGTGCTTACCAATCTTAGGATAGTCTTATAATAGATATCAATCCGCACCCAAGATATGTAACAATTTATGAATGCAACGCAGGAAAAATTTTCATCTCCTCTAAGTATGAACCACCAACTGGTTTATATGCGTTTATAAAGCCTATAAGCCAACTATGACTAGCAAATGCTCCAAATATTAGAGCATGAGCAGCATGAAAAATAATCTGCAAACCCTCAAATGGGATCTGGTTTGCAGTTCTGTTATTCGAGCTAAGCTGTTGGGACCATCAGACTTTATTACTGCCCATGAATATAAGAGAAGACCCCCCAACATCCAGCCCTTCCTACAAGGGCAGAAACCCAGGATCAGTGACTATTTTTACATGCTGACACACAGAATGAAGGCATATACATGAGAACAGATTTACTAACTTCCATAGTGTCACTCCTATTAGCCAAGGTTTCGTGTTTAGCTACAAGTGTAATTTTTGCAATTTTTCTCAAGACAACTGACCCGTTCAATGTAATCCAGTCTCACTCAGAGTCTTCCTCAAACCTCACTACTATACAGAGCAACCAGAAATTTGCTTGGCTGCCCAAGCCCACGAAGTTCCATTTTTCCATGGTTTTTCTATTTCCAAGAAGAGTGATCATTTCTGGAATGATAAGCTATTTGTTTGAATTTCCACTCTATAAATTGTGAAGAAGGTCTGTGGGTGTGAAACAAGAGAAGATAAATTACAAATTGGAGCTAAAGAGAAAATAAATACAAGAATTTAGTTGGATCTAATTGTTTTCCACATATCATGGTAACAGCTATTATCCTTCCTTCTGCATTTATGTCATCTGTGCATTTATCTATATTCCTATTTGTCTGTCATCTATCTGTCTTCCACCTGCCTGTTAGTGTCTATTTATTTGGCATGGCAAGTTGTGCTGTCTTTGTCTGCAGAGAAGAAAGGAAGGGGGGAAATGATGAAAAATCTTGGTGTAGCATGAATAGCAACGAGGTAAGGCTGATGCCTGATGTGCGGATGAATCCTGTAAATGAAGTGGCCCTTGAATTAAATTAATTTAAAATCTGGCAAATATTACCCGGCATGTTTGTCAATGTGCTGTATAATTATTAATTTGTTCATTGAGGCAACTGTATAAATAAATAGAAAGCAGAATGCCATGATTAAGCAAGCATTGAAAATCCAGGGTCAAGAAGCCCTGCAATACGGGGATCTCAATAGCTTTCCTGGGTCCTGCTTTTACATCTCCTTGTAAACCCATATGTCGATAACGGCAAATTAATTGGCCCACATTTAGATGCCAACAGAGCTTTTGTATTCTCAGTGCACATTTTTGTCTTCTCAGAGTGAGATGTTAGTAACGGGGGGTTTTAATATTACCCCTACGGGAGCGCCAGAAAATCTTAACAATTTCCTTCACTAGAGTATTTTCATTAGCACTAAATGCCGTGCAATTTACATTTGAAATCAGGTGTAGGGGTGAGGAGAACGTGACAAGACACATGTTGCAGTAGTGCTTTTTGTTGTTGTTCTAAGTTTCTGTATTTACTGCCATGGAGTTTCAGAAGAAAAGCATGCAAGTCCAAAAGGAAATATTTATCGATTTCTCCTTGTCCTTACTTTTAGGACATGAAAAGTCCATCTTATACCCAAAGGACACATTTAAAATGGGCCTCTTTCACCAAGGAAAGAGCACACTTAGAAAAGTAATAATAATGCACCTAAGGTAGAATTGAGCTAAAAATCACCTGACAGCTGTGAGCAGATCTTCCAGGAAGATCTTCCTGTAAGGGAAAAGACTGAAAGTTAACACAAACACTAGGTTTCTAAGCTGATGTCTATGCAGCTCAAATGCCTGACTAATTCAGATCTAAATTAATGAAAAAACTTACCTACTGTTATTTTTATTGGAAGTCTAGACCGCGAGTGGATTTCATATTGAGAAAATGGGGGTAAATAAGCTCAACTCTGGCTAATGTCATTTCAGATCCACAAATACCCCATGCCCTCTCTTGAAAAAATAGCAAGTAACACATATGTTGCATCTGAACCCGGGTTATACCATTCTTTTGTACACTAACCAACCACTTGTTAGAATAAGATCTTCCAATCTGATTGATGTTTGAGTCTTGAATATCTTAGCTGCCTAAGTCCCAAGGAAAACAAAGCCAGGTGAGTAGCTGTGATAGCTTGCACTCAGGAAGAGCTACTTGGTGTTACCAAGGGTTCTAGCAGATCAGCATAAATTCACCCCATCCGACTTCCTGGCCAGCTCTCAGATGTTGGTGCTGTTCTCTCCATTATACAAGGTGTTGAAACTGAAGCATAAATACATTTGTAAAAATTCAAGAACAACATCTTACTGCATTCACAAACCAAGACAAGGTCTCAAGTACTATGGTATTGGAAGAGTAAATAAAAGCCTCAATGATGATGGTGGAAATCAGCCAGCATTTGAATTTTAACTAGGGCAGGCTCAGGAAGGTGTCTGGATGAATCAAGGACAAGCCTCAAAATTTGACCGAGTGTGAAATGTATGTTTCCCATTTAGAAGTGTGAGTTCGCCAGGCTACTCCTTGGTCTACTCCTATGCTAACAGATTAATGAAGCTGCATTGTTTATAGCCTCATGTTCACAAACATGTTCCCAAAAGAGGGCAAAGACAAGATAAGAGACTAAGAGCAGGTGAGTTTTCCAGTCCACTGGTTCTTACTTTACTGCGTATCAGAATCGCCATCTAAAAATCCCAAATCCCAGACCACACCTCAGTCCAGCTAAATCAGAATCCCTGGACTTGGCCTCAGGCATCGATAAAGTCTTATCTAAATCACTAAGAATAAACATTAAGCTTGGCATGAGCATCAGTGAATATAAAAGAAATACATAATTTCTAATAAGATTTAACTATTAACAAATCCCATAACAAATCCCTTAAAATATATATTTAAGTACTGTTGTGTGAGAAAGAGTCAGAAAATTCCAGTCAGCTCTGCTACTCTATCATCTCTGACCTTGGGTAAATTCCAGAACCTTCTTAAAGCTCACTTTCCTCTCCGTAAAATAAAATCATACTTACTTATCTTACTTAACTCAAAGAGAAAACAGTGTCAACACTTCTCAAACTTTACAAACTTCTTTAAAAAAAAAAGCTTCTTCATTTTTTAGACCTTCCAAGTGTAACCAATCACTGCTTACTCTAAATATAATTTCTTCCCCAGGCCTTAGCTGACCAACTCAGACTAAACCTTTCTTGGACTTGGCACCTCCAGGGACCAGGAGCCAGTTAGCATTAAAACTGCATCCAGGATTATTTCCACAGCTGTCAGCTCATCTCTCTCACAGTCCCTGATGGTTTATTGACTCTGCTTAAACCACTGGAGAACAAAATAACCTCATTTGGCCTTCTGATCAACTAGCTCATCTCTACTGTCTTCATTCTGCCTTGGTTCCTTCCCACAGCGTGACTTCCAACAACTCGCTACAAAAAAACCTCCAAGGTCATTCTTTCTCGATCACAAAATAGTAGAGGGAGGAAATCCTGAGTTTAACAGTGTTAAATAAGCAAAAAACCATACATTCAAATTCCAGGTTCACCACTTAAGAGTATAGGCAATACACTTAATTCCTTGGCTTCCTCATCTTGGGTATAAATGTAACTACCTCTCAAAATTGTCAGAAAGAGCCAAAGAGAGACGTATTTCTGAAATCAGGGATGTATCGCTTATAATTTTAAAACAATGATAAGATCTACCCAGTATAATGTGGAGAAAGGGGAACCCTCTTACATTATTGGTAAGAATGCAAGTTGATGCAGCCACTTTGGAAAACAGTCTGGAGGTTCCTCAAAAAATTAAAAATAGAGCTACCCTATGACCTGGCAATTGCACTATTGGGTATTTACCCCAAAGATACAGATGTAGTGAAAAGAAGGGCCACTTGTACCCCAGTGTTCATAGCAGCAATGTCCACAATCGCCAAACTTTGGAAAGAGCCAAGATGCCCTTCAACAGACGAATGGATAAAGAAGATGTGGCCCACATATACAATGGAATATTACTCAGCCATCAGAAAGGATGAATACCCAACTTTTGCATCAGCATGGATGGGACTGGAGGAGATTATGCTGAGTGAAACAGTCAAACAGAGAAAGTCAACTGTCATATGGTTTCACTTACTTGTGAAACATAAGGAATAGCACAGAGGACATTAGGAGAAGGGAGGGAAAAGTGAAGGGGGGAAATCAGAGGGGGAGACAAACCATGAGAGACTGTGGACTCCGAAAATCAAACTGAGGGTTTCAGAAGGGAGGGGGTGGGGGATGGGTCAGCCTGGTGGTGGGTATTAAGGAGGGCACGGATTGCATGGAGCACTGAGTGTTATACGCAAACAATGAATCATGGAACACTACACCAAAAACTAATGATGTACTATATGGTGACTAACTAACATTAGAAAAAAAAAAAAAAAGGTCTACCCAGTACAACCCTCTCCAAGGGTTTTTTGCCTTGGTTTTTGCTATGACCCAAAAGCAGCCAGAACATAAATTTTAATGATACATTTTACTAAAACCAATAAAAACTGAAGTGAGGGGCACCTGGGTGGCTCAGTGGGTTAAGCCTCTGCCTTCGGCTCAGGTCATGATCCCAGGGTCCTGGGATCGAGCCCCACATCAGGCTCTCTGCTCAGCAGGGAGCCTGCTTCTCACCTCTCTCTGCCTGCCTCTCTGCCTACTTGTGATCTCTGTCTGTCAAATAAATAAATAAAATCTTAAAAAAAAACTGAAGTGAAAATACAGTTGCTTCTTTACATTTCTCTCCCCTGTCATCTTAACACAAGGTCAAATACATGCAGGAGTTTGTATAGCTTTTTGAGTTTGTATAGCTTTTTGCTGTTTTCAAATCTGAGAGCATATAGAATGTTCCTCTGGAATTGCCAAGGTTTCTACTACCCTCTGGAGTTTGTTAGAACCTACTGGTTTTTATTTTTGTAGGGGCTTTATGAGCAGCATACACAGAATCAGCTCCAGACCAAAAATGGTTCTCTTGGCATTTAAGTCATAAATGTCACACCCCACCTCCTCCCCACATTAATTCAGTGGTTTAAAAAGGTGCTGCTGAGAGCGGTGTGGGGAACTTGTTATAAAGATAGCTGGCCAGGCGCTACCTAATGCCACCCCCCAAAAGCTGACTGAGTACAAGGTGAGTCCAAAAACTCTGTGTTCTCACCAGCACCCCCTGTGGTTCTGACCTAAGAGTCAGAAAGTTTAGAAACTACCACATGAAATCCTTTCCAATGGCAGTACTCTACTGACAAGCCCACCGAAGAGCGTCATTAGAGGACACGTAAGTGTGACTTCTGAGAGTCCAAATTGGAATTTACTCATTTTCACCACAAATGTGGATTTCAGACTTTATTTAATCCCAGCCTACCATTCTGTGAAGAAGTCTTTCCTTCTGAAGAAATCATCTGCCATCCCTAAAGCAAAGGCAAATGGAGCCCTTTAAAAGTTGTTAACCAGGGGTTTTCGAACTTGGCTGCACTTCTGAACCACCCGGAAATTCCTTTTAAAGTCCAGATGCCCACACCTCACCTCAGACCACTGGTCCTCAAACTTGAGCTCCGCCAGAACCATCTGGGGGACTTACGACAACTCAGGGGCTCACCTCCAGAGTTTCTGGTGCAGCAGGCCTAGGACAGAACCTGGAAAGTTGCATTTCTAACAAGGTGCCAAGTGATGCTCATGCCACAGGTCCAGGACTACCTTTTGAGAATCCCTCCCCCAAACAAATTAAATCGGAATTTCTGTGGTTGGAAGGTCAGCATTAGTAATTTTTAAAGTTCTCCAGGTAATTCCACTGTGTAGCCTAAGGTAGGAAACACGGATCTAGACCCAGGTCAAATGACATTTTCCTCAGGCTACTGATACCAAAAAGGCCGGGGACAGGTAGATACCCATCTGAACTCAGCTACAGTAGCCAGAGCTAGTTTTCTTTTTTTTTTTTTTAAATATTTTATTTATTTATTTGACAGAGAGAGATCACAGTAGACAGAGAGGCAGGCAGAGAGAGAGAGAGAGGGAAGCAGGCTCCCTGCTGAGCAGAGAGCCCGATGCGGGACTCGATCCCAGGACCCTGAGATCACGACCTGAGCCGAAGGCAGCGGCTTAACCCACTGAGCCACCCAGGCGCCCGAGAGCTAGTTTTCAGAGGCAGCAGGGGCAGCGGTACCAGTAACAGACTCGGCACAGGGGTGTACTGCTAACCCAGCTAGCTCTCAAAGCCAAACAAAGCCACAATCTGCAGCATTTCTGGATTTCCATGATGCGAGGACCTCCGGCACTACTGATACCAAGCTTCCAGAGGAACTGGACATCCCTGAATGGCAAACTGGGAAGAAAGGCAGGTAAATGGCCCTCCCAAGCTGACACAAACTGGCTCCCGTACCCCACCGCCTCACGGTGCCAGCAGTGGCCTTGGTGCCGGGTTGTGTGGCGTGGCTTTGGTTGAGGTCCTAGCAGACCAGCAGCCCTTGTTGTGGCTTCTCAACCTGGTTCTCCATCCTTCTCAGTCACTCTGAGAGCTATGAAATAGTCTTTCTAATCAACTACTTTGATCAGCCCAAGAATGTTTCTGTTCCTCACAGCTAAGAACTCTGACCTTCTAAAGGTCACACCTGGAGGTTAAGGACCAAAGACCCAGAGTCTAAACTCCTACGGTCCCAGGAAGGATTTTGCTTTAGGATATTTGCACCTATTTTTTTAAAGTTTTATTTACTTAAGTAATCTCTATACCCAGCGTGGGGCTTAAACTCACAATCTGGAGATCAAGAGTCAGATGCCCTACCAACTGAGCCAGCCAGGTGCCCCCAACATATTTGCATCTTAAGAGGGATGTAACTCAGGGTGCCTGGATGGCTCAGTCGGTTGGGCAACTGACCCTTGACTTTAGCTCAGGTCTTGATCTCGGGGTCTCTAGTTCAAGCCCCACATTGGGCTCTGCACTGTGTGTGGAGCCTACTTAAAAGGGGGGCAAAGGGATGAAACTCTTAAACCAGTGCTTCTCAAAATTTAATGAGAATTACCTGGGAATCGTGTTAAAATGCAGATTTGGGGGGCACTTGGGTGGCTCAACTGGTTAAGCGTCTGCCTTCAGGTCAGGTCATGATCCCAGGGTCTTGGGATCGCGCCCTGCATTGGGCTCCCTGCTCAGCAGAGAGCCTGCTTCCTACTCTCCCACTCCCCTGCTTGTGTTCCCTCTCTCACTATGTCTCTTCCTCTGTCAAATAAATAAACAAAATCTTTTAAAATAAATATCTTTTATTTTAAATCTTTTAAAATATATTTTACTTTAATCTTTTAAAATATATACATATATATGTGTGTGTGTGTGTGTATATATATATATATATATGCAGATTTTGCTTTCAGTCAGACTGAGGGGAAGCAGAAATTATACGTCTTGCAAGCTCCCTGTGGTTGCTTCTGGTTCAAGAAGACACAGTGGAGTAAGTCCTTGAGCCATAGAGCTAAATTGCCAAGGGTGGGATCTTGGGCCTGGATTCCTCTGGGCACCCCTGATTTCAAGCCACATGAGGGCCTGCCTCCCCTCCTTATTCTGCTCAGTGCTCCAGCTAACTTGTCATGGCTGACACAAGTTGGTCTCAGCTACTGTGACAGTCTACCTCTGAATACCCGAGATGCCATGGTCAGTGTCACCTGACCACCTCTCTTGGTACACAACCCATACATTTAAATTTGTCTATTTATTCAACAAATATTTGCTGTTTACCTCATATGTATAATACTCTCAGCTAAGTTTAGATCATTCTAGACTCTCCCTCTGTTCTTCTGAAATAAGCTGAATTGGGAGAATTCCAATCCAAATGAGAACTGGATTTAGCACATGTAACAAGAAGTTAAAGGTCAAGGGGATCTGTGTGGGCAAGGAAACCTTCCAAGCCTGTCAGCAGTTTG
This sequence comes from Mellivora capensis, assembly GCA_004024625.1. Lineage (NCBI taxonomy): Eukaryota > Metazoa > Chordata > Mammalia > Carnivora > Mustelidae > Mellivora > Mellivora capensis. The sequence continues at coordinate 87,411 of PISX010004785.1, read as the reverse complement.
GCTCTGGGAAAATGCAACTTGATAATCTGTCAACTTGAGCTGTCGATCAAGGCCCATTATTACTCTTATTCCGCCCATCTGACACTAGATCAATAGGATAAGTACTTTCTGATGTCAGATCAATGGTATGACTAAGTTTGGGGGTGACAGCTAAACAATTGCCTCCATCCTAGTATGTGAATGTTATTACCAGAAGCATCAACTCAAAGGAAAATGAGAAATCACTTCCTGCATAGTGTTGTGAAAGAAATGTTCAAATCCCCAGTAACTCTTGGAGCTCCCACCTACAAAGCTAGAAAAGGTAAAGTGTGTGTTTATTTCTAAGATTTTATAAAGTACCCATTTTGCAACTAGGCTTATGGGGAAGATACATTCCCAGAGCCATAAGCTAACAATTGAGCCCCTGGGGCTGATAGGATAAGAGATTTCTTGTCCTGCCCTAGAATTTGAAGGAAATTCACATGAACTATGATAACATCTTTTTTTCCCCCCTTTTCCAGCTGTAGCAGTTTCCATCCTGGAATAGCTTCTATCCCAGAGGTTCATGAACGAATTTTAACCAGGACAGTGAAGAGTCAAAGAAAGGAACCCAATGCCAGTTTCCTGTTTCCTCCTCCCAGCTCCCACCACCCACCTAATACTCACTTAATTATTCAACAGAAAGTATTAACATCCCCCATGTGCTAATAAGCCCTGTGTTAAGCTCTGGGAATATAACGGTTGAAAATTCTCAGAGTCTTACAGAGGACTCGGCAGGGACACAAACCCCATGTGGAAGAGGATGGCGTTACCTCCTCAGGAGGTGATAGCTGCACTAATGCCTGAAGGGTGAGACGTAGCTGGGCCAAGAGAGTGGGAAAAGTACTTCAGGCAGCAAAAAACAGCATGGGCAAGGGCTCTGGGCTTAGAGAAAATGCAGCATCTTGAAATAAGACACAAGATGTAAGTGCAGAGTGAGCGAAAAGGAGCGCAGAACTTGCCAAGGTGCGTGAGGAAGGCAGGGGCCAGACTGTGGGCCTGTGAAACCTTCCAGCTGCACTCCACCCACCCCCCTGCCCCCGATGATTGAAGACCCATGTCCAAACACGTGCAGAGAGACACGATTCTAAGGGACAGAGAAATGAGATTGCCAAGAGTTACCATGTACCACCCCTCTGCTGCGTACAGCCCTGAGCACGCTGTGAGGGAGGCAAGCGCCATCGGGAATCTGCTTCTATGTCCCACTCCTGTTCTCAGATGCTTTCTCACAACCTCCGTGCCCCAGAGCCTGCTGCTCTGAATGCCCCATCCCACTCCCACCCGAAATCACAGCGACACTCGGATGGGACGGATGTCCCAAAGACATTAGCGCTTTCATGGGGATGACAGCCCACCTTAAGGTAAAAGTGACAACAAGCAGGCAAAGGCAAATACAGAAGGCAAGAAGGAAAGGAATAGTGTGAGATATACCCTGATCTGATCATTCCTACTTGTGGACTAGCCTAGTATTCCTTCAGATATTAGTGTGTGTGAGTGTGTCTGTGTACGCACGTACACCTATAAACACGTGTGTGTGTCTGTGCGCTTCCATGCAAGAGCACACACGAATGTGAGTGACGATGAGTGTGTGCGTGTGGTCACAACCACATCTGTAAATGTTTAAAGGGCTCCTGATCCCTGAGCACATACGTGGCTGCAAACCCTCAGCTCCGCGCGGATAACTTCACGTCGTTTTCACAAAAACCCTAAGACGATATCCCCTATGTCATACCCACTCTTCAGATGAGGAAACAAAATCTTGGAGAGGCTCACACACACACAGCTACTAAGCAAATCCTGGCTCATCGTCCATGTCTTCCAGAAGGCATTTCCCACCCATTTTCCAGCCAACCGGTTGTACTTTCAACATTCTCATTAGCTACGGCTCTGGCCTGTTAGAGCCCTGAAGGAAAAGAAAAAGCTGTGTGCACCCTCAGATGTATCATAAATGCCGAGGCAGCACTCCCGGGTGTGTGCTGACCTGTGAGCAAACACCTTTACCTGGGGCCCAGCGAGGCCGACGCTCCTGCCACCCGGTCACGGAGTTGAGTCACATCAAAGGACACGTCAGAAACTAGGCCCTGCCACCATGCTGCAATGACAGAACATTCTGCCAAGCAGATGCTGAGATTCCAAGTCGACTGAAAGGGCGCATGGTAACAGAGGTGAAAGGTTCTGATCGGGAGCAGAGGGGAGAGTTCATCAGAGTGCCTGTTCCAGCCGCACAGTCCCAGGAGCTGAAAGATGGATACTAAAGAGCTTGTCTCCCTGTATTTATATGACCTGACATGTGTACGTACCGAGAAACAGTTTCACTTAGCTTGTAAACAGCCAGAGTGCCACTTTATCATTAAGCAGAGATGCCAGGGAAGAAACGAGTACGTATTATTTAAAATGCAAACAGAGTGTAAAGGATGACTGCCAAGAAACAGCTCAGCTCCGGCGCCTTTAAGCGACCGCTGTCGCTCTGTCCTGAGCGTTCCTACAGGCCTGCGGCTCTCAAACGTTGGCAAGCATCGCAATCACCCGGAGGGCCTGTGCAAGCCCAGAATGCTGTGCCCACCCCCAGAGTTCCTCACCCAGCTGGTCTGCAGGGAGGCCTAGGAACTTGTATTTCTGACAAGGGCTGGGCTGCTGATGATCCGAGGACCACACTTTGAGAACTACCGGGGCAGGCCTTAAGTCCGGCCCATTAGCACGGCTGACAGTTAAATCTAAAAGGGGACTAGAACTATTCTGGACAAGAAGATCCCTTGACTTAAAGAGAAATGTCCAGGTCATAATGAAGGCTACAGATCCCTCAGAGAAAAAGCAAGTGGCTTCCTGCTGGAGGCCCAACACATCCTGTAGTACCCC